>JAJOOR010047771.1:0-10459 GCA_036250505.1 Solanum acaule
TTGTGTATGGGATTGGTCCCAAATTTTGTACTCTAAAGTATTAGATGGTTTTGAGACATCATGTATAAAGTCTAGAAAGTCTTCCGCTTGCTATTGTTGTTTTTTTTATGAAATGTTTTCTTGGTAAAGAAAGTTTTTAATTCCTTATAGTTTTAGTGTCTATGCGATGAATGAATGCTAAGAAGCTTGTATTAGACCTCTTCGAGGTCGAGTACGCCGGTTACGACTAGGGGGTGCTCCCGGGTCGTGACAAGAACCTCATGTCGACCCACACCTTAGGCCATCAGTCTAGTGGTCATGGTTTTGCGACCTCCGTTTCGGGCAAGCCGAAAACACATGGGTGGTTTTGTATTTGCAACTATAAACCCATTAAATTAAACCACAACCACTAGGTGAAATCACCATTAAAATACATCTAACCTATCATCAAGCAAGACCAACAACAATATCAACACATATTTGCTAAATCACACCCCAAGAATGGGGGGTTTTAGCCACACATCAAGAAATAACAAAATACACCTAAAATGATGCTAAAATCAAATGAGTATAAGATATTAAACTTTGATTTAGGCAAAGGAAGAAGAATGGAGAAGACCCACTTCCAAGTTGGGGAAGATGAAATCCTTCTCTCTTCAAGTCTCCCACAAAACCCTCTCCAAACTTGAGAGAAAATATGCCAAAAAGTACTATTCTATTATGGAAAAATAAAATAAATGTTTGACTCTCTAAAATTAATAATAAGTTTAGTATTTATAGACTTCAGAAAATAGTGATGGCGGATCTTTTGGTTAGGTTAGTCGATGTCGCCGAATGAGTCGGCGACTCGCCCTTCTTCTGTTTCATCGCCGTTTGGTGCTAGCCTTCAGCAACTTCATGTTATAGACCATTGGACGGTATAGTACTTCTTCGCGGAAATATTTGGTGATGCGACGAATGCTTCTTTCATCGCCTTTTGATCATTCTTCTTCATCGCTTTGCGCACTGAAACAAATGGCAGAGTGAATCCCTTCGAAAAATCGCCAAGTGTGCTTGGCGAATCTCCAAGTGTGCTTGGCGATGCTCAGGCTTCAGCTTCTTCATTCTTTTCAGTCTTTTTGTTCCTTTTTGCGCCTAAGTGTCCATGCTTTCAATAAAATTTCAAATACCAGAAACTTAAGAGTTTTCATCAGATATTGAGACAAAATAAGTATTTGAGGACACTATTCTTATCAAAATAAGTATTTGTGGACTCATCAACACCCCCAACTTAAACGTTTGCTTGTCCTCAAGCAAACTCAAGTTCAGCCATTCAACAAGGTGTCTCAAATAGTGCTACACAAGACTAAATCATGAACATACACAACAAGACTCAAAGTACTTATGCAAAATATAACTGTGTACTCAAATATCCAAGTTGTGACACACCACTACCAAAGATTCTCATGCTCGTAATACTTGCTACTTCTGCAAGTTCAAGCTCAACAAAAAGTATCTAAATGTCATCACACAAAGAATGGTTCAATATTCATACCTATAGGTTAATCCATTTAAGATCAGGAATCAGATGCAACGCTCACACTCAAAAAGAGGAAAACAATGCATGTTTTCACCCACAGGTTTACCCTTATTTTCCAATCGACTTTTGAATTAGCTTACTCAAGATTAAACAGGTCTTTTCACGGTTTGTAATCGGGCTGAGTGCAAAGGTATGATCATTTAGGCTTAGTGGCTTTTTCATCCTCGTGAGGTGTGGTATTCTCAAGGCATTCCCTTATTTCCCTTTTATCAATTATTTTTCTATTTCTTCTAAGTCTTGTTTTTATTCACCTACATGGATTGTTTGGAAACCCGATTTCTTTAGTACTCTATTCCACACACTTTGTTTTAGGGGTTCCATTTTTATGCAATACCATGGATTAAAGGGGGACTTTTCTTGCACTTCTTGACTTCTCCTTTTCCTTTTGACCACACCCCAACTTAGGCTTTTGGCCTAAGTTGGCTATTCGCTAAACCACAAATCAAAAGGATTATAGGTAGTGGGTCAAATAAGGTCTAAGGTTCATAAAGGTTCTTCTAAAGAAAGGTAAGTCTCAAAGGGTCTTCAAAAGAGTTTCCCACGCGCACGAGTAGGCCACAAAAGAGGTATATGTCAAATTTGGCTCACACTCTTTAAAGTTGCCTAAGATCATCTCAATAGGACACCTTTCTAAATCAATCAGACTAATGGGGAAAATTCTGGGTTTACTCATGCATGGTTCAAAGTAAGCTCATCACACGAGGCATCAACACTTAAGTCAAACAAGACTACACAGTTTCGCTAGTGTGCAAGGGTCATTACTAGAGAATCAATTTGAGAAATGGCTAATCACAACGAGATGCAAAGAGTTCACATATTGTCTATGCAACTTCATTTCTTCTTGTCATAGCCATACATTCATGTTTGTTCGATTGAGAGCACCATTCAAGTCATCGGTATTGATCGAAACTGAAACTTGAATTTGTACAAGAACAACCACTCTCAACAAAAGAGTTGGCAAAAATTTTCAAAAAATAAATATTTTTCGGAAGGGTTAAAATTATTTTTTAATTAAACTCAAAAGAGAGCCATAAGCTGAAGCAATCGCAAAGCAGTTTTTAAAAACACAATTAAAAACAGACAACCCAAATGTACACCAAAGCACAAGTATATGTAACAAGCAAAACTAGGTGGTCCTCACCCCACCACAAATAAAAACATTTATCCTCAAACGCAAATAACAAAAAAAAAATCAATGCAAATGAGTACAAAATTGCTAAAAATAAATTCGGGGTTCAGAAAACCAACCTTAGATGCCAATTAAAATACTTTTGAAATGCTAGGCGGCAATGTAATCCACTCCAAGCACTAATTATCGACTACAATACTAAAGGCAAGCAATAATCTAGAAAATATTACCTTGATGTGAAGTTGAGAAGTTTAAAAGGAGGGAGAGTGGGAAAATTTAAAAATTTTTGAGATTTTTGGCACTTTATAACCGTTCAGTTCTTGTCCATTCGGCGATGTTATTCAACTCGCCGACCCACTCACTAGTCCGCCGAGTAGTCATTTATCTCGTTCTTTCTTCAAAATCTTCAATATTATGGGCGTGAAATCGATGGTCTGCATCGAGATCGCCAAGTAGGTTGGCGATGCGCCGAGCTACTTTTTGAGTTCACCGAGTTTTACAGGATCTGTACAACTCTTGTATTGAGCCAAACGGCGGACCCAGTCGGGATCGCCTACCTATTTAGCGACTCTTTCAGCCTTTTTGTTCCTATTTGCACCTAAGTGTACATGCTTTCAATAAAACTTCAAATACCTGAAACTTAAGAGCTTTCATTAGATATTGAGACAAAATAAGCATTCGAGGACACTATTCTTATTAAAATAAATCTTTAAATGAGTCCAATTTGTGGACTCATCAACACCCCGAACTTCAATTTTTGCTTGTCCTCAAGCAAACTAAACTTCAGTCGTTCAACAAGGTGTCTCAAATAGTGCTACACAAGACTAAATCATGAACATACACAACAAGACTCAAAGTACTTATGGAAAATTCAACAGTGTGTACTCAAAGATTCAAGTTGTGACACACCACTACCAAAGATTCTCACGCTCGCAATACTTGCTACTTGTGCAAGTTCAAGCTCAACAAAAAGTATCTAAATGCCCTCACAGAAAGAATGATTCCATATTCACACTTATAGGTTAATCCATTTAAGATCAAGAATCAGATGCAACGCTCACACTCAAAAAGAGGAACACAATTCATATTTTCACCCACATGTTTACCCTTATTTTCCAATCGACTTTTGGAATGGGTTACTCAAGATCATAAAGGTCTTTTCAAGGCTTGTAATGGGGCTGAGTGCAAAGGTATGGTCATTTAGGCTCAGTGACTTTTTCTTCCTCGTGAGGTGTGGTGTTCTCAAGGCATTCCCTTCTGTCCCTTTTTTCGATTCTTTTTCTAGTTGTTCTAAGTCATCTTTTTATTCACCTCCATGGATTGCTTGAAAACCCGATTTCTTTTGTACTATATTCCACACACTTTTTTTAGGGGTTCCATTTTTATGCAATACCATGGGTTAAAGGGGGACTTTTCTTGCACTTCTTGACTTCTCCTTTTCCTTTTGACCACACGCCCAACTTAGGCTTTTGGCCTAAGTTGTCTATTCTCTAAACCACAAATCAAAAGGATTATAGGTAGTGGGTAAAGTAAGGTCTAAGGTTCATCAAGGTTCTTCCAAAGAAAGGTAAGGCTCAAAGGCTGTTCAAAAGCGTTTCACACGTTCATGGGTAGGCCACAAAAGAGGTATATGTCAAATTTGGCTCACACTCTTTAAAGTTGCCTAAGATCGTCTCAAGAGGACACCTTTCTAAATAAATCAGACTAATGGGGCAAATTCTGGGTGAATTCATGCATGGTTCAAAGTAACCTCATCACACGAGGCATCGATACTTAAGTCAAACAAGACTACACACTTTCTTTTGTGTGCAAGAGTCATTACAAGAGAATCAAGTTGAGAAATGGCTAATCGCAACGAGATGCAAAGAGTTCACAAATTGTCTATGCAACTTCATTTGTTCTCATCGTAGCCGCACATTCATGTTTGTTCGATTGAGAGAACTATTCAAGACATCGGTATTGATGGAAATTGAGACTTTAATTTGTACAAGAACAACCACTTTCAACACAAGGGTTGGCGAAATTTTCAAAAATGAAAATTTTTCGAAAAGGTCAAAATTATTTTTCAATTAAACCAAAAAGAGAGACATAAGCTCAAACAATCGCAAGGCAATTTTTAAAATCACTATTAAAAACAGAAAAAACCAAATGTACACTGAAACACAAGTATCTGAAACAAGAAAAACAAGGTGGGCCTCACACCACCACAAATAAAAACATTTGTCCTCAAATGCATATAACAAAAAAAATTCATTGCGAAAGAGTACAAAATTTCTAAAAATAAATTCGGAGTTCAGAAAACCAACCTTAGATGCCGATTAAAATACTTTTGAAATGCTAGGCGGCAATGTAATCAACTCCAAGCACTAATTATCGACTTCAATACTAAAGGCAAGAAATAATGTAGAAAATATTACCTTGATGTGAAGTTGAGAAGTTTAAAAGGACGGAGAGTGGGAAAATTTAAAAATTCTGAGATTTTTGGCACTTTATAACCGTTCAGTTCTTGTCCATTCGGCGATGTTAGTCAACTCGCTGACCCATACATCGGTCCACCGAGTAGTCATTTATCTCGTCTTTTCTTCAAAATCTTCAATTTTCTAGGGGTGAGATCGGCGGTCTGCATCGAGATAGCCAAGCAGGTTGGCGATGCGCCGAGCTGCTTTTCTAGTTCGCTAAGTTTTACAGTCTCTATACAACTCTTGTATTGAGCCAAACGGCGGATCCAGTCGGGCTCGCCGACCTGTTTAGCGAGTCGTGGAATGGACTTTCTGCTCGCCAACCTGAGATTTTCCACACTTTCCTCGGATTATCTGCAACATCAGCACACCATTATTTATAAAAGTAAAATCCTAAATTTACAACCTTGGGTTTCCTCCCAAGAAGCGCCTTATTTAACGTCGTGGCATGATGCAGCTCCTCAGTCAAGTTCCATTAGTGAGGTTTACCTCATTTTCATAAGATCACCCCTCTTTTGGCTCTACGTAAAGGACCTGCATACAAAAAAAATAAACAAAGAAAAACAAAACGAAAAGTAAAATTAGTAAAAACTATACTAAAAAGAACAAAAAGCTCTAGTTAACTACATTTTCACGTGACACCACTCCCCGGCAGCGGTGCCATTTTGATGCTTATTGTGACCAACGACACTAACCTACGGTACATGTGTCTACGATCATTGATAATATAGTAACCCAACCAAAGGTTGGGGTCGTGTCCCAAGGGATTGGTTTTGAGAATTAATAGAAAAATAAAATTTAGTTCTAATTAATCACAGCTACAGAAATTAACGAATAAAAAAATCTAAATTAAAGGGGGTGACATAAAAGTATCAAATATCAATAGGGGGTTTTGTCACAACTAGTAAGAACATCCAAAATTAAGAAGAAAATCAAGTATGGGGGAAAGTTCTTCGGGTGTGATAGCAATACTAGTTGAGATAAATCATTGGGTACATGCTTTTGATAGGAAATTTACAAGATAATAGTGACTAGGCTATGCTTTAGATGGAAATAAATTCCCACTTGCCGCATGAAGACCAGCATACGCCTTACCCCGCTCACTCTCTCGAGCTGAGTGTTAGGATATGGGACTAGGGTTCACCCTCTCAGGTTGAACCTCATGTTGACCCACTCCTTAGGCCATCAGTCTAGTGGTCTTAGTTTAGCGACCTCCCTCTCCGGCAAGCCGAAAAGACATGAGTGGTTTTGTATTTGCAACTACAAAACCATTAAATTAAACCACAACCACTAGGTGAAATCACCATTAAAATACATCTAACCTGTCAACAAGTAAGACCCAACAACAATAACAACACATATTTGCTAAATCACACCACAAGAATGGGGTTTTTAGCCGCACATCAAGAAATAACAAAATACACCTAAAATGATACTAAAATCAAATGGGTATAAGAAATTAAACCTTGATTTAAGCGAAGGAAGAAAATTGGAGAAGACCCATTTCCAACTTGGGGAAGATGAAATCCTTCTCTCTTCAAGTCTCTCACAAAACCCTCTCCAAACTTGAGAGAAAATATCCCAAAAAGTACTATTATATTATGGAAAAATAAAATAAATGTTCGAATCTCTAAAATTAATAATTACTTTAGTATTTATAGACTGTAGAAAATAGTGCTGGCGGATCTTTCGGCGAGGTTAGTTGATATCGCTAAATGACTCGGCGACTCACCCTTCTTCTGTTTCATCACCGTTTCGTGCTTGCCTTCAGCATCTTCACATTTTGTACCATTGGGCGGTATAGTACTGCATCACGGAAATATTTGGCAAAGCGCCGACTGCTCCTTTCATCACCTTTTGATCCTTCTTCTTCAAGGCTTTGCGCACTAGAACAAAGGGCGGAGTGAATCCCTTCGGTGAATCAGCAAGTGTGCTTGGTGATGCTCAGGCTTCAGCCTCTTCATTCTTTCAAGCCTTTTTGTTCCCTTTTGCACCTAAGTAACCATGCTATCAATAAAACTTCAAATACCTAAAACTTAAGAGTTTTCATTAGATATTGAGACAAAATAAGCATTCGAGAACACTATTCTTATCCAAATAAATCCCTAAATGAGTCCAATTTGTGGACTCATCAGTATGATCAATGTCTTTTCTCTTGATGTTTATGCTTTGCAAGACCCAAGAGCAAGTTTATCTTTTGTAACTCCTTATATTGCAAATAGTTTTTATGTTCTTCCTGAGAAACTTTGTGAACCCTTTTGTGTTTGTACACCTGTTGGGGAGTCTATTATAGCTGAGCGAGTTTATCGTGATTGTGTTATTTCCATCAATCATAAAGACACCATGGTTGATTTAATTGAGTTAGACATGGTAGATTTTGATGTCATTCTAGGTATGGACTGGCTTCATGCTTGTTATGCCTCCATTGATTATAGAACTCGAGTTGTTAAGTTCCAAATTCCTAATGAGCCAGTCTTAGAGTGAAAAGTAGTTCAGCAGTGCCTAAGGGTCGTTTCATTTCATACCTTAAGGTAAGAAAGTTAGTTTCTAAGGGTTGTGTCTATCACTTAGTCCAAGTTAATGACTCTAGTGCTGAGATACCTCTCATTCAGTCAGTTCCTATAGTAAAAGAGTTTCCACAAGTCTTTCCAAATGATCTACCCGAAGTCCCTCCTGAGAGAGAGATAGACTTCGGTGTAGACGTTCTTCCAGATACTCGTCCTATATCGTATCCTCTTCCAAGAATTGATTATCTTTTCGATCAGCTTCAGGGTGCTTCTTGTTTTTCTAAGATAGACCTCAGATCTGGCTACCATCAGTTGAAAGTAAGGGAATGTGATATTTCCAAGACCGCATCCAGGACCTAGTATGGTCATTATGAGTTTTTGGTCATGTCGTTCAGTTTGACCAATGCACCTGCATCATTTATGGACCTTATGAATATAGTTTTCAAACCTTATTTAGATATGTTTGTTATCATCCTTATTGATGGCATACTAATCTATTCAAGGAATGAAGAAGATCATGCTAGCCATCAAGTTGATTTCATCCCTTTTGATCAAGTCGACTCAGAAAACAGTGAGGTTTCAATGGTCTAAAGCTTGTGAGAAAAGCTTT
This sequence comes from Solanum acaule, assembly GCA_036250505.1. Lineage (NCBI taxonomy): Eukaryota > Viridiplantae > Streptophyta > Magnoliopsida > Solanales > Solanaceae > Solanum > Solanum acaule. The sequence continues at coordinate 8,264 of JAJOOR010047771.1, forward strand.
CAGGAATTGAAAAAGAGGTTGACTACTGCCCCAATGTTGACCTTACCAGAAGTACGCAAGGCTTTGTGGTGTATTGTGATGCGTCTAGAGTTTGTTTGGGTTGTGTACTAATGCAGAATGACAAAGTTATAACTTATGCCTCCAGACAGTTGAAGGTTCATGAGAAGAATTACCCAACCTATGACTTAGAGTTGGGTGCTATAGTATTTGCTTTGAAAATATGGCATCATTATCTTTATGGTGTACAGATGGATGTGTTCACCGATCATAAGAGTCTTTAGTGTGTGTTTACTCATAAAGAGCTTAATCTTAGACAAAGAAGGTGGTTGGAATTACTCAAGAATTATGACATAGGTATTCTTTGTCACCCAGGTAAGGCCAATGTGGTTGCTGATGCTTTAAACAGGTTGCCTATGGGTAGTATCACCCATGTTGAGGAAGAAAAGAGAGAGCTAGCGAAAAATGTGCATAGACTTGCACGATTGGGGGTCCGACTAATGGATTCCACAGAAGGAGGAGTAGTGGAGATGAATGGGGCTGAATCATCATTAGTGTCAGAAGTGAAAGAAAAGCAAGACCAAGATCCTATTTTTCTTGAATTGAAAGAAAATGTTCATAAGCAAAAAGTATTAGCTTTAGAACAAGGGTGAGATGGCGTATTGAGATATCAAGGTAGATTGTGTGTACAAATGGTGGATGGACACCAAGAGGGGATCATGGAGGAAGCTCATAGCTCCATGTATTCTATTTATCCGGGTTCCACAAAGATGTATCACGATTTGAGAGAAGTTTATTGGTGCAGTAACATGAAGAAGAGCAATGTAGAGTTTGTTGCTAATTGTTCGAATTGCCAACAAGTTAAAGTGGAGCATCAAAGGCCCGGTGGTTTGGCTCAGAATATAGAACTTCTGGAATGGAAGTGGGAGATGATAAACATGGATTTCATTAAAGGTTTGCCATGGTCTCACAAGCAGCATGATTCTAAATAGGTGATTGTGGATCGAATAACCAAATCAGCCCACTTTTTACCGGTAAAGACTACCCATTCAGCATAAGATTATGCCAGGTTATATATTCAGGAGGTGGTAAGACTTCATGGAGTCCCTGTTTCGATTATATCAGATAGGGGTGAACAATTTACTGCACAATTTTGGAAGTCATTCTAGAAAGGCTTGGGTTCAAAGGTGAACTTGAGTACTGCTTTTCATCGTCAGACAGATGGTCAAGCAGAGCACACTATTCAGACCTTAGAGGATATGTCGAGGACTTGTGTGATAGATTTCAAAGGTAATTCGGATGATCACATACATCTTATTGAGTTTGCTTACAACAATAGTTACCACTCCAGCATCTAGATGGCTTCTTATGAGGCTCTTTATGGAAGAAGATACAGATCTCCTATTGGATGGTTTGAAGTTGGTGAAGCTGGGTTGATAGGATCATAGTTGGTTCATCAAGCTATGGAGAAAGTGAAAGTGATTCAAGAGAGGTTGAAAACAACGCAGAGTCATCAGAAGTCCTACACCGAGGTTAGGAGAAGGGAGTTAAAGTTCGAAGTAGATGATTGGGTCTACTTGAAAGTTTCACCCATGAAGGGTGTTATGAGATTTAGTAAGAAGGGGAAGCTTAGTCCCCGATATATTGGCCATTACAGAATATCCAAGAGGATTGGGAAAGTAGCTTATGAGTTAGAGCTACCATAAGAGTTAGCAGCGGTTCATTCGGTATTTCATGTTTCCATGTTGAAGAAGTGCATGGGAGATCCATCACTTTTCATACCAACTGAAGATATTGGGATCAAGGATAGTTTATCTTATAAAAAGATTCCGGTTCAGATTCTAGATCGCCAAGTTCGCAAGTTGAGGACTAAGGAAGTAGCATCAGTCAATGTTCTTTGGCGGAACCATTTTGTTGAGGAAGCTACTTGGGAAGCTGAAGAAGATATGAAGAAGAGATATCTGCATCTCTTTGAAACCAGAGAAATTCTAAATCAATGTACTAATCCAAAATATTATAATAAAAATTATGAACAATATAATAAAGAAAAAACTACATGGGATAAAAGATTAAATAAAAAATGGACGCCTAAGCCAATAACTGGACAACATGATTTTTTAGATTTAGACTGTGTAGCAGATATAAATAAAACAATCCAATTATGGGTAGGATACATATCAAAACAATTAATAGATAACA
>JAJOOR010047785.1:0-11081 GCA_036250505.1 Solanum acaule
ATATATATATATATATATATATATATATATATATATATATATATATATTTTTAAGACATATCAAGAACACCTAACACATCTGAAAGAATTTTCATAAATATGTTTAAAAAATGGAACTATACTAAGCCAGAAAAAGGCAGAGATAAATAAAAATAAAATATAATTCCTAGGAATGATTATTTCAAAGAATGGAATTGAACTCCAAACTCACATCTCGAAGAAGATTGTAGAATTTCCTGATAAATTGACAACTAAGCAGGAAATACAACGATTCCTAGGATGTCTTAATTATGCAGGAGATTTTATTCCTGACCTAGCAAAGAAAAGAAATATATTTCAAAAATTGATAAGAAAATCAAATAGACAAGGATGGACTGAGGAACACACTCAATGTGTTAAAAAATTAAAGGAAGAATGCTCAAAATTACCAACACTTAGATTACCAGATGAAAAGGATAATCTAATCTTCCAAACAGATGCCTCCGATTATCATTGAGGAGCATTATTACAAACAGACTTAAACAAAATCTGTAGGTATACCAGCGGAACGTTTAATGAAGCAGAAGTCAGGTACTCTACTAATGAAAAAGAGTTACTAGCTATTGTGAGGGGAATAAGAAAATTTTCTACTTTTCTTTTACCTAAACAATTCACAATCAAAACTGACAATACTCAGGTATCAGGATTAATATTTAACAAACTTCCTTCTGAACCTCAGTACAGGAGATTACATCGATGGCAGGTTCTGTTGTCATTTTATTCTTTTAAAATTGAATATATTAAAGGAATTGACAATTCTCTTGCAGATTTCTTATCAAGAAACGTCCAATATGAACAATCAGACACAAATCCTGGTTAATAGGATTTATGAAAAAATGCAAAATGTGGAACATTCCATAGATGACAAAAGCCAAAAATTATTCAAAATTCGAGATGAATTAGCAAGCTTGTCAGAACAAGCAAGAATGATGCAGTACGAGATCAACCAACTTAGTACTGAACAAGCAGAAAATATGAGTGAATTTTTACTCTTATGTGAACATTTGAATACTTGTCCAAAAAGGAATTCAAATCCAAAGGGGAATATCACTCCCAACAAAGTGGCAGGAGATGTCTCACTAGCACATAGTGCCAAAAACATCTCAATGGTGAGCACGGATATGCCAAAACCTAAGTCTAAGGACGAAGAAAAAAGCCGAAAAATCAAAAGATGTTATTTCTTCAAAAGAAGAAAAAGGCACATCCTCAGCGAAAGCTGAAAGAATTATCTCTAGGAAACCAGAAAGTAGCACTAACAGAGTTCCTTCAGGAACAAAAGTTTCTTCATCTTTTCAGGTTGGAAAGCAACATCCTAAAGAAGAAGAATATCTTGCATTCACAAGATATATCTATAATCTCCCAGAAGAAAGTGGAGAAACATATGGAGTTCTAGGAACAACCAGTTTGTTTCCACGAATCTCTATATTCCCAAACGGGTCACCGGGCTTTACAACTCAATTATTCGAATTTGTTTACCTAAATCGGGTTTATGCCAAACATGATTTACAAGAATTGTCCAAATTACCATTATAGATGATAAGTTCAGCAAAGAATTACACAGAAGGCGAAGGTGTTTATGGCAGGGAGAGCAAGGATTTGCAATTATATTACCCAACAATCAATTACATAACAGTGGAAAAATTAAAAGAATTTAATGTCAAAGCCACTGGAGTTGATAATAAACTTCCACATTTAAACAAAAAGTGGATACAAACTAGAAGAGTGTTAGGAATTAAAGCATTATACTTTATTCTTAAATGTTTCTATAATGAAGTTTTCAAAGTGTTAGACCATGATCACGATTGGGTTTTGATGACTAAAGGAAAATCCAAGTCCAAAACTTTAAAGGAAAAAATCCTTGACATCGAGCTTCACAGACTAGAAGCATCTGAAGAAACATGGAAACTTGCTTGCAAATTTCTAGATCATAAACATTCAGCCCCTGAGGAAAAAATGGAATAAAAATCTCAGTGGAGAAACATTATTACAATGTAGACAGTCAGGAGAAGACAAGGCAAATGACGTAAGCACTTACGTCATAAAGAAAGAGACAGAATAAGAATCTTATCTCTTAAAAAGAAGACAAGGAAAGCACATGGGCAGCACAAGGAAAGCACATGGACAACTCACCTTATCTCAAAAGAACCTTATCTTGTCGGCCATCTATGACCGTCGGTGGAGGACTAGAAAAGAAATTATGTAATAGATTAAGGAGGTCCCTACAAAACAAAAATTGTAATCAAGTCCCTCCTTAGATCTATAAAAAGGGAGGAAATATCACACTAGAGAGGCAGACTACATTTTCTTTGAAAAATCCGTTAGAGAAAAATGATAGGTACCTCTAAGAGTGAGTAGAACCTACTCCCGCCAGGGAAAAGTATTTTTATATTTTGAGTGATATGTAAAATAGTTATGGTTTGTATGTGAAAATAATATTCTGAAATAAATAGTTTGGTTTGTTTACCTCTCTTCTCTAAAAATCCATGAATAGTCGTAAGTGAAGGTTGCGATCTTCAGCCCTACGGAGGAACAGTAGGGAAGTAGCCGTGAGACTGAGGTCGTGAAGGCGAAAAAACTGTTTAGTATGTCATCTATATAGACTATTAAAAATTCCTTTTTGGAAAATATTTTATCCATTTTTCTTTGGAAAATCTATGGGGCATTTTTCAACTCGAAAAGCATTACTATCCATTCATAGTGTCTGTTAGGTGTGCTGAATGTTGTTAACGGAATGCATTCTTCTGCCAATTTTATCTATCAAAATTCACTTTTACAGTCGAACTTTGAAAAATAAGTTTTACCTTTTGCCAGATTTATGAGATTATTTTTTTTTGGGATAAAATATCCGTCAAATATGCAATTTTTATTTAGCTCTTTGTAGTTTATAACCATTCGAGCTTTTTCCCTTTTTATCTCAGCATGGTTTCTTACCATAAATGCTGGATTGTTATGAGGGCTTTTACTCAACCTAATCTGTTTTAGGTTGATTAATTCTATGAGTTGTATTTTAAACTCAATTTTATCATCTTCGTTATAGAGAATGGGTTTTACTCTAATGATGATGTTGGGTCTTTAAGTATTAAGGTTGCCCTTTCTTGATTCTTTTCCCATATTTCCAATGGATTTTCACCATAAGATTTTTGTAGATTTTCTTTAATCTGTTCTAGATTAAGACATTTACAAGAGATTTTTCTTAGATTTTCTAAGTATTTTCTCTTATAATTTCCATTATCTTTTTCAAGACTATACGGATTTTGTTTTCTTGGGACTTTGATAAAATGTCCGCAAGGGGTTTTAAGGCTTATCATGTATAATGTCTGATGATAATCCTGAAATTGTTGGAGAAAATCATTACCCAATAATAAATATGTTTCCAATTTATCATAGGCAAATATTTTATTTATAGAAACAATTTTTTATCCTAAAATTATTTCTACTTTTTCTTTTGACTGTGATAGTCGTTCCTTATTACCTGTAATACCAATCATTGATATGTTATTTTTATTGATATCCCAGTTTCTTATCAAAAATGATTTTGCTAAACTAGCTTCTGATCCATTGTCAATTTGACAACAGATTGTTAGTTTAGTATCATAAAAGGTTATTTCTATGAAAACAAATACCTTAAAAGATGTTTCTTTAGGCATTTTTTGGTATGAAACAAGTTTCATTTTTGTAACTTATTTCTATTCCATTTTTTTCCTATGCTATAGTCTTCTAGACTATTAAGGAACAGATTTCTTAAGATTAGATTATGTTCACTTTCGTGATTTGTAATATAACAGGGGACTGTTATTCTTATTATGTCTAGTTGTATTGGCAAATCTACCATATTTATACAACTAAAGTTATTTCCTTCAAAAGTTTTATAGGTATAAGGAGTACCTTTGTAGATTGGTAATCCATCCAATAAAATACCTTTGACATGGTTAGTTGTTGCTCCTGTTTGGACCAAGATTTCTTGTATTCTCCATTCTATTCCGTTAAAGATTCTTCCTATAATTTTAGTAATGTTAGAAATTTCAAGAACCTTTTTAGAATATCTAGTGGATATGCTTTTCCTGATGGAATTTCTTCCATATTCTAAGGAAAGTCTCGGATTGCTATAGGAGCTTCCTATTTCCTGTGTTTTCCCAAAACGAATTTCATATTCATCTGAAATTTGTGTCTGTTGAATTTCTGCTTCAACAATCCTTGCTATTCCTGCACATTCTTGATTAATTTAAATCATTTCTTTATTTTTGTACACTCTTCCATAATTGGAGTTTGTAACTGTATATAGAGCCTGATAATAAATGGTCATAGTGTGATTACCTGGTTTGAATAGATCATTTCTTTTGACCTGGAAACGTAAATTCAATGCATCATTAAAGTCTGCATACTTGAGTGAAATATAGTACCTTGGATAATATGTAAATAGGAGTTTGGTAGAAACTAGGTTGCCTTCAACTATACCAAGATTTCCTTCTCTGGCGTTTATAAATCTTTCGTCTGAAAGATTAATGACAATAGGGCAATTGATCCCTTCTTTAAAAGTCGATTTGACTAGGATTTGAATTCCTCCTAAATGGACATAATTCATTTTCTTCCTTTTCTTTTCAGGAATTTTTCTAAGGATTTGTTCGATCATTGGTTTAGTTAACAGGTTTAATTTATGTTTTCCTGTTGTTGTGGTAATTTCTATTACATTTTCTACTTCCTGATATTCATGATAGGAGATTTTATTTCTCGCAAACATTCTTTGCATTCTGTTGAATATATTATCTTATGTTTTGAGATTTAATTGTAATCCTTGGATTTTCTTAAATATCTCTCCATCAAATGTTGTTTTTAGGGCATATCCCCTTTCATCTTCTTCAGCTTCTAAAATTTGGACTGAGTCTTCCTCTTCTTTTTGTATTTCTTTACTCATTTATTCAGATTCTTCTGAGCTGGTTTAGTATTCCTCATAAAGTTCTTCATAGAAGTCTTCACTTTTTATTGATATTACAGATTCTAAATCTGAATCAATTTCTAGTCTATCAATTCTGGATATTTTTACTCTTTTCTTGTTACATTCGTAACTTTTGTGCCCTTCTTTGCCACAGTTATAGCATTTGCATTTTTCTGCGGGCTTTGTTCTCTTAAAGTTATTTTTCTTTCTATAATACCGTCTTTTAGGTATACAGTTTTATTTTGATATATTTTTCCTTTTTATTAGGCCTTTCTTGAACTTCGTTCTCTTTTTATATGATTTGTCATTGCATCCCCATTGGGTTGCTGCATTTGTATCCAAACAATAGATTTGGTGTTGATTCTTTTGGTTTTTCTTTGTATGTTATGTGTCATACAAAGTTGTCCAAGCCTGTTATTTAGAAAAGATATTATTTGGCCAAGAGTATCTCCTTTTATGCTTTCTTTTGCATATTCTTCCCTAAAAATTTTACCCCAAAAGGCTGGTAATTTTTGAAAGTATTTTTCAAGATATGGTTGCATTTCTTTGCAACTATCAAAATTTTTGTAGTAATATTCTTCGAATTCACAAGTGTATTCTTGAATATAACTCATTTTGCAAATTTAAAATTTTTCTAGTTGCTCTTCTGCAATTATCCTTACTTTCTCTCTATTTCTAGAAGTACTTCCTTCACCTCCTAAAAAATCATTTGCTATGAATTGCACAAGACTTTTTATTCCTTCTTGGAGAGATTTTTTAAATCCTTCGAGGGTATTATTTTTTATGATTCCCTTTGCATCATCAGACAATCTGGTGTACCAATTGCTTACTTTTCCTATGAAAGTGTTTATCATTATAATATCTTTTTCTTCATATAATTTACTCATTTTCCTAGTAGGAAGAAGAGAAATATGTTTTGAGACCGTATATCTAGATCTATCTCTGGTTCTCTTTTACAATTTGGATCTAAGAATTGAGTCGTTCCTACATCTCCTGTTGGGAGTTTGTTAGGCATGTATTTTGATTTATTGTTATTGTGATATTGACTCATGAAGTCTTTATTCCTTTTTGCCTTAGGTGCCAAATTTCTTTCTAAATCTTCTTGTTGCAAGATTTCTTCTTTTATGGAGTTTGATTCATCCCCGATTTCGAATTTTCCTTGTGGTCCTCCTATATCTCCTTTGTTCATTAGAACTTTTAGTTTTTGAGCTGAAATATCAAGGTCTTCTAATGCATAAACTAGTTCATCTAGTTCATTCATTTTTTTGTTCAGGGTTTTCTCCTGTTTCTTTTTCAGTTCTTGTTTCTAAAACTTCCTTTTTAGACTGTTCTATTTCTTCAATTTTTTGTTTTTTCAAAAAGTCCTGAATGAGTTTCTCATCTAGGCTCCCTTTTTTATATGAACTTTTGTTCACAAATTTTTCCGTTAAGAGTTCATTTATATATTTTTGACTTACTTGTTTGTCAAAATTTTTTGTTTCTTCTATTAGATTAGTAATCCTTCACGGGATATTTTCCTTAAGAAATACTATTTCTATTTCTATTAGCTTAAGTCTTAAAGCTATTTGTTTATGACTTTCTATTAGGTCATTTAATAGATTGATAGCTTCTTTTAAGCTCTTTTTTTTATTCAGATAGATAATAATCAGATGTGTCTAGATTATCTATAATTATTTATGAATAATCAAATAGTATAAAATCCATTGGGAATTCTTCCCAATATTTTTCATCTATGATTAGTTGTAGAATTTTTTTCTACTATATCTCTATTTAACTTTATTACCTTTAGTATAGTTACTAAGGATTTATCATCTAAATACCAAATAGGTTTAATCATTTTGCTTAACTTTATTTATCTTGATGGCTCTGATACCATTAACTATGAGTTGTCATTGACAGGGTATGTGGAATATGAATGCTGACAGGGTATGCGAAATATGGATGCATGATTATGCTGTATAAAGAATATTTCTTTTTATGATGCATGATTATGATGTATAAAGAATATTTCTTTTTAATATGCCTTTGACATTTTTGTATTCAAAATACTCTTGTATTCTAAGCATTTTCATTTCATGTATAGCTACTATGAGCTTTATTGATCTTACGCTAGCATGCAAATATGTTTGTTCCATTTCTGAGATTGCTTTATCAAAGTGATGTAATGCTATGCAATGTTTCCACTCTCTTTTTCTTACAAGATGTAAATGATATTGAATATCTTTCAACATATTTTTATGCTATAAGCATGAATTTATAGACAAATATTGTTTCGACATGTTACTGTTTCGATTACTCAATATTTTTGATTTCCATGTAGGTACTAAGTATTCTTTCTTTGTCTGAGGATATTATAAAGTATGATTATAATTTGTTTTTGAAAATAATAACTATGAAATACAGAGATTTACGTGTATACCTTCCTTCTTTTTGATCGGTGAATAGTCCTTATCACCACCGCAACAGTTCTCCTTCAGGCTATAAATAGTTTTTCCGCCTTCACGACCTCAGTCTCACGGCTACTTCCCTACTGTTCCTCCTTAGGGCTGAAGATCGCAACCTTCACCTACGACTATTCATGGATTTTTAAAGAAGAGAGGTAAACAAACCAAACTGTTTATTTCACAATATTATTTACACATACAAACCATAACTATTTTACATATCACTCAAAATATAAAAATATTTTTCCCTAACGGGAGTAGATTCTACTCACTCTTAGAGATACCTATCATTTTTCTCTAATGGATTTTTCATAAGAAAATGTTGTCTGTCTCTCTAGTGTGATCTTTCCTCTCCTTTTATAGATCTAAGGAGGGACTTAATTACAATTTTTGTTTTGTAGGGACCTCCCTAATCTATTACATAATTTCTTTCTAGTCCTCCACCGACGGTCATAGATGGCCGACAAGATAAGATTCTTTTGAGATAAGGTGAGATGTCCATGTGCTTTCCTTGTGCTACCCATGTGCTTTCCTTGTCTTCTTTTTAAGAGATAAGATTCTTATTCCGTCTCTTTCTTTATGACGTAAGTGCTTACGTCGTTTGCCTTGTCTTCTCATGACTGTCTACATTGTAATAATGTTTCTCCACTGAGATTTTTATTCAATTTTTTCCTCAGGGGCTGAATGTTTATGATCTAGAAACTTGCAGGCAAGTTTCCATGTTTCTTCAGATGCTTCTAGTCTGTGAAGCTCGATGTCAAGGATTTTTTCCTTTAAAGTTTTAGACTTGAATTTTCCTTTAGTTATCAAAACTCAATCGTGATCATGGTCTAAGACTTTGAAATCTTCATTATAGAAATGTTTAAGAATAAAGTATAATGCTTTAATTCCTAACGTTCTTCTAGTTTGTATCTACTTTTTGTTTAAATGTGGAAGTTTCTTATCAACTCCAGTGGCTTTGACATTAAATTCATTTAATTTTTCCATTGTTATGTAATTGATTGTTGGGTGATATAATTGCAAAAATTTGCTCTCCATAAACACCTTCACCTTCTGCGTAATTCTTTACTGAACTTATCAACTGTAATGGTAATTTGGACAATTCCTGTAAATCTGGCTTGGTATAAACCCGATCTAGGTAACCAAATTTGAATAATTGATCTGTAAAGCCCAGTGATCCGTTTGGGAATATAGAGATTCGTGAAAACAAACTGGTTGTTCGTAGAACTCCATATGTTTCTTCACTTTCTTCTAGGAGATTATAGATATATCTTGTGAATGCAAGATATTAATCTACTTTGTTAATATATTTTTAGTTAGTTTATGATTTTCAATGTTTATATATTTTATTTCAAATTTGGGCTTGGAAAATTTTGTAAATATTTTATATATATATATATATATATATATATATATATATATAACATTTAAAGGTTATATATATAGAATTTATAAGGTTTTTAGATAAAATTAGGTTGTGATGTTAGAATAGGCTACGTTTGTAAATTATGTTGTGAAATCCTACTCAGTACTCCCTATTCCTGCTCCGTTATCTAGTTTAGTAGTTTTTTGTTACTAAATCTATGTAATTTCACCCAAAATTACTTTTTTTTTTTTAAATGTTCATCTCTCTTTACCTTACTCTGTTCATCTCTTTTCCTTAACCCATGTTCTTAGCACCTGCTTCTTTAACCACACCCTGGGATACACAGTCCTTTCGGTTCCCTGACCATGGCAAACTTTCAACTTCCCTAGGTATTTACAGGTTAATCCATCGGGGTTACTAAGAAGGTAAGAAACTAACCATTTACTAAGAGTAATTTAAAGAGTATATGAACATCATAGTAATATAAACATCATATTATACATTCATAATAATAGTACATAATAATACATACACAAAAAAGGGAGAAACTTACTAAGATATAGAAAATAGATAATTACTTGCATGATAATGGTCGGAATGATGTTTCCCTTTCGGGAGTCCCCGGGTTACCTTGTAGCTACTTGCAGAAAATTAAACACTCACACTCTTTGTACACAAACACTCACACTTTGTTTTGTTTTTTTTTTTAAAAAAAAAAAAATTAAAACTTTAAGAACTTAAAAACTCTCTACTCACACTAATCTCTTTGTATGCTTATGCTTCTGCTTGCTCTGTTCTTCGCTATGTCTCTTCTTCTCGTAAATGGTCTTATTTATAGACAAAGATTCCAGATTTGAACTTCGGATTTCAAATATTGAAATAATCTTTCTTTCCTGTCGGGTGCTCTTTGGGCCCATCGTCACATGGGTGGAAAGACTTTATCAAAATAATTGTCCCTTTCTTTGTCCGTTTCTAAGTAGTGGAGTCTTTAAAGTAGTGACTTATGACATTAGTGCTTACGTATCCTTATTTGTCTTCTTTTGTTGACATCATTGCTTACGTATTTGTATTCTATTAGGTATCCAGGTTGTGTAGTGCTTTGGAATCGAAACTCATCCCTGAATCATTGTCTTCATTTGGGTCGTGGTGCTGAATAAATTGGTCTATCGATGGATCGTACTCATCACTTCTACTCCTTGTGTCTTCAGGATCAGAATCTGCCGGTTCTGGCTCCGATTTTGGGCTTTCTTGTATAATTTTTTCTTGTATAACTTCCTTAGTTTTTTCTTTAAGTAACTTACAAAGGGAACTTTGTATTATTTTTTCTATTCTATTTTTTTTTTCTTTTTTGTAAGAATCTCTTAGTCTTTGTACTTGTCTTTGCCACCTCAGTGAAACTTGCTGGCAAAATCCTTACACTTTTGGGCAAAGTGTCAGCCATCAACGGATTTGATGAGTCTTTACCGCTACCGTTTGAATGGGACTAGTTGTACCTTTAGCTGATACAATAGCTCTTTCTACATTCGTTGAGGAATGCACACCTGTCTTATCCATTTTTTCTTTTTCTTTCTCTAGTTTCTCAATGGTTTGGTTTAGTCTTTTGAATCCTTCGGTCATTGAAGAGCAGTGGTCACAAAAAATTAATTTGTCTATATCCTTTCGAATGTTGTATTGTAAGAAAGGTGATGTAGTTTGTCTTAGGGTTGGGCTTATGAAATAGTTAGGCCCAAGAGTTCCTCTTGCATAGTCTAATGCCTCGTTTAACTCATTAGGGCTTATGAAATAGTTAGGCCCAAGAGTTCCTCTTGCATAGTCTAATGCCTCGTTTAACTCATTAGGGCTTATGAAATAGTTAGGCCCAAGAGTTCCTCTTGCATAGTCTAATGCCTCGTTTAACTCATTAGGGCTTATGAAATAGTTAGGCCCAAGAGTTCCTCTTGCATAGTCTAATGCCTCGTTTAACTCATTAGGGCTTATGAAATAGTTAGGCCCAAGAGTTCCTCTTGCATAGTCTAATGCCTCGTTTAACTCATTAGGGCTTATGAAATAGTTAGGCCCAAGAGTTCCTCTTGCATAGTCTAATGCCTCGTTTAACTCATTAGGGCTTATGAAATAGTTAGGCCCAAGAGTTCCTCTTGCATAGTCTAATGCCTCGTTTAACTCATTAGGGCTTATGAAATAGTTAGGCCCAAGAGTTCCTCTTGCATAGTCTAATGCCTCGTTTAACTCATTAGGGCTTATGAAATAGTTAGGCCCAAGAGTTCCTCTTGCATAGTCTAATGCCTCGTTTAACTCATTA
>JAJOOR010047803.1:0-10145 GCA_036250505.1 Solanum acaule
CCCCCCCCCCCCCCCCCCCCCCCCCCCCCCCCAATGCATGACTATGATTTATTCTAAATGCAGCCGGTTGAAGGGGTCATGTCAACATTATAGGAAAACAAGAATTTAGAAGCAAAGTTGGAGGGTCCATGTCAGCATTATTATTTTTATTATTATAAAACAGTTATTCCTAGGAATTAATAAAATATATATTAAAAAAGTGATCTCCATTAATTAATTGCAGACCGTCTATGTGTGTATATATAGAGATATTTGCCCTTGTTAATAAGAACAAATAGATGATGATAAAAGCAAGGTATATAACGACAGGTTAATTATGACTTACTAAATTCTCAACAAAAGAAAACGGAACAGAATAGATTAGAAATTAATGGAAATTTCTACTTGACCACGTGAATTATTATTTTTTTGCAAAAAATCTACAAATTAAAATGATTGAGAAAATTGTTAATGAAATGCAAACTACTTAATCTCTAAAAAAAAGAACATCTTCTGTTTTTCTCAAGTTCAATTGGTCAAAAAAGATTTAAAAAATATTTCCTCCAAAAAAACAAAATGAGAAAAATGACTTTTCAGTCACATTCACTATTGATTATATCCGCTCACTCCATTGTATTTATCTAAATTATGTACTAATACGGTTAGAATAATATTTTTTTGCTTATGAATACAAAAAAATAATAATAAAAAATTGACTTATTTTTCAAAAGAATATTTTCCACCGTGAATATTTTATTTCGTACTGAACACACCCTCTATATGAGACTAGTAATACGGAAGTTAGAACATCACATCTAGGAAAAAAATAATAATAATATTTTATAAAACAAATTCCTGAGTTGATTTGATTATTTTAATTTTTGGTCATGCTTTTTAGTTAAAACAATTATTATTTATTAGCAAATAAATGATTAATTAGATAATATCAACTTCAATGACTGGTAATAATAGTTTTAATATTAGATTTCCAGTCAGCTTTATTTCTTTTTGGTTTGAATTTCTTAAATATTAAGAAGAAGAGGGCAACAAATTGTCTTTATTCTTGTCTTGATATTCAGAAGTTGTAGCACTATAACAAATAAATTATTTTGCAGCAATTATTTAGCGAGAATAATAAATATAGTAGTATTTATAGTTATCACTTTGTATAAATATAGCTAAATAAAGAATTTAGCTACTCTAAATATAATAACATTAATTCAATTATTGCTAAATATTTTTGCGATAGTAAATAGTATCGCTATATAAAAAATATATTGTTACTAAATATTTTATTTTATTTAAAGTAAGAGTACATCAAATCAAAATTCACAGTAACTAGGAACTAGTCTGTAAAACGAATAGTTTTTGTGCAGGCCTTTTTTTTTTTTCTTCTTAAAAGTACCTTAAAATTATAGGAACACCCCTTGGAGAAAACATTATTGTTTACCTAGATTGTTCAGTCTGAAAAGATAGTTAAGATCTAGAGCAAGACATTGCATAAGAATAAGGTATTGTCCGCGCTCTAGGTCTATGTCCATACAGATTTGTCCCTTGAGTTTTAATCTAAAATACGTCTCTATAGTTGATTTTGAACTCATTCTTATAAGATTTCTAACTTTTTTTTTCATGTCTGCTTAAATTTGTACCTTAAATTTTTATTTAGACAACATCTCAACAATTGATTTTAAACTCATTCTTATTAGGTCCCTAACTTTTTTTTCTCTAATTCCAATGTGGATTTCCACTTATGATTTGAATTATATTTGCAGTGAGCATTTTTTTATTAGCGTAGACCAGTAATTTGTATGGTTAAAATTAATAAATATGGGATTTACATGGACTTGTTGTACCAGTTATATATATGATGTAGTTATTATTGAAATGTGAACTTTGTTTTGGAAGAAGATAGAGTTTTAATTTGTGTGCTACACAAATTTTGTTAGTTTTTATGTATTTAGAATTTAATGAAAGCATATATGTATTTGAGAAAAAAGAGGAATGAGTAAAATGAAATGATGATACATATACTAAACTAGGTATACGGCTATACGCCAGGATAATCTTATATATGTTTTAGGTATTATAGTCCTTTTCGATAAGTCAAAATGTAAGTCAAGTTGATAGAAATTCACTTATTTTCAAAGAAAATCGTTGGTTAAAAAATATAAATAAAATGAAGTAAAGAAAAATCATTTCCTTCATTTGTCTTCCAGAGAGAAAAAAGTGATTGAAAGTATTTATTGTGTTCCTTTTTACCCACTCCTTGTACATGGGTAATGTTTACATAAATAATCATTTCAAGTAACAATAACAATGAGATAAAACTAATCCAAAGAGCCAAATACTATTTTTATTAACTATATATGGAAGCAAAAAGTATAATATTATATAGAGGAAGGCATGTGATGTTAGGTGCATCCATTTGTCAAAAAAGGGTGTATCATTTATATTAGCCCAATCACTAGGAAATAATTGGTGGGAAAAGAAGAAAGGATCTAAATATTAAAGGTATAAAGATTTTGCTTTTGCAATTTTGTCAATGCTTAAAGGAAAAGCGCTTTTATTTTTTAAGTGTACAACAACATTGGCAGCTTTTTAAATATTTATAATTGTAGTATGTTATTATCAGCTTTTTGACTCAAGTTAAGTGGAACCATCCATTAGGCCATTTTAAACATGCATAATGAAATTAGAACTCAAGTAGGAAGAATAATCCCTCTTGAGAAAACCATTAATTTACTAACCAAGTAAGATAAAACATAATGGCTTTTGAAGAAGAGTTGTCTAATTACCCTTCTTTAATAGCTTAGTTCAGGTATATTCATACCGTTCAAAAATTAAATTATTTATATTCAGATTTTTAGAAATTGATGGTTTTTTAGCTTTGGTTATTACACAAATACAAGTAAAAAAGAAATGTTAAATATGTTCTTTTAACATTAAACTATCAACGAAGGACATATTTACTCAATTTATATACTTTAAAGGCTTACTTAGTCCTTTTCACTTATTAATTAAATTAGCTTAATTGATTGCTCCTGTTAAATTAAGGACATATTACTAAATTCATAACGAAGGACAAATTTATTCAATTTCATATACTTTATATAAAGACAACATATTTGACCTTTTTCATTTTTCAAAATAAAGAGGTCCGATTTTTTTTCATTTTTCTTTAATATAGATTGCAATATGCTATAAGAATCTTTAGACAAGATGGACACTCAAAATCTTAACAACATGGACATTAATTGAATGTGTCACATATCTTGCTAAGTCATACTGTTGATCAAAGCTGATTCTTAAGGGAAATATTGCACATGGGTACTTAAACATGAGATTGTTATCATTTTGCAATGGGTTTGTCATTATCAAAAGTTAGGGGGATTTGTTGAGCTAGGTTAAATATGCAGTTTTGATGATCGATAAATATAATAAAGTAATAAACCTTATATAAAAATCAGTTTTTAAGTATATATGTCTTAAATAAGGAGTTGATAGTGTTCATGACATATAAACAATTGCTCAATAGGCTCTTATTATGTCTTTTTAGAAGGTCAAAATACTTATGAAAATCAAGTCCAATTGTGATTAATTTTCTTCACCAAATTCTAATGGATTTCGGAGCATGAAATTATAACTAGAGGATTTCGATCATAACCTCTCATATTTTACCTACCCTATATAAAACACCATTGTAATTCCTTGAAGATAAATGTTATTCACTCAAACAAGATTTATACAATTTGCAACTAGGAAGAGTGAAGTATTGTAAGAAGTAATTAGTCCCTTTAATTATATACAATTTTAACCTAAAATTGTTTGAGTTTTAGTGGAGATTTGAAGCAAATCCCTAGGAGAGTAGGTCATGTTTTTTTTACTATTGAGCAAGAAGTTCTCCGTGATAAATTTTTTTGTGTTAATTATAATCCATGCTTTACTTCTTGATTAGCTTACTGAAGAACCTGATTCCACTAGCAGGGTCAACTCAACTATAATATCACTAAAACAATTGTCTCAATTTTTTTTCTTAAGATGTATTACGCGCGCACACAAAATTTTAGAAATGAAATAAGTTTTAGGTAATTGTAGTATTCTTTTTTATGTGACTATCTATTTTGTTGCCTCATCTATATCTTGATGATTTACCTAAAACCACATTATTATTTTATGTTTATCCTTTTTATTCCCCTTTCACTATTTTTATTCTCTTATTATTAAATATTCTACGGTCTCCCAAACGGTCAAACCTTCAACATATTTGCAAAATCTAGTTGTATGTTTAGAAAAATATCAAATTCTTTTTTAATGTTCTCTTCAAATTTCAAGCACTACAAAAAGTCAACACTATTTCAATATCATTATATCAATTTTTCAAGTGTAGTGCAACATTATTTCGATATAGTTATATCAACTTCTCAAATTCTTGAACCAAATTTTATTATTCTAACTTTATATTATATCTTTCCATTGAAAAATTGCACTATTTACATTCTTACTTTATAAGGTTGTGTGCATCCAACCCTCTCCAGACTTGACTTGTAGGAATACACTGAGTATTCATTTATATATGTCAACTGAAAAAATTTAAAGCCTCCTTATGATGAAGTTTGACTTTAGGTCTCCAATCTTGTTGAGATGATCTCGTCTACTAGCTCAACCAAAAAATAATTTCGGAAAATGAGAGGAATAAGTTAATACATTCGATGGAGAAATTAGTTTACAATAAATATAGCCATGTTTTGATTTACACAAAAAATAGCCAAAAATCATAGAAAGTATACATACACTATACATTATGATACACTTAAAAAGTTGAATATAACTTACATATACATGAATTATACACTAACTATACATTATGATACAATAAAAAACTGAATATAACTCAACTATACACTAATCAATCCCGACCAACTCAAAATCACCTCTAAACAGTCTCAAATTTTAGATATAAAATCATTTCGATATTTTAAGTCTTTTGATATATAATTCACTCGAAATAATATACTTTTTGTAGTATATCGATTTTTTTTTCCAAAAAAAATGGAAGCAACAAGGAGGACGGTGAAGAAGAAAAAAAAAGACACAAAAAAAAAAGGACGAAGAAGACGCAAAAGAAGAAAGAAAGGTCACGTCGGCCATTTTTAATAAATAATATGGTCGAATAACCATTTTTTCTATGGACAAATTTTAGGAATAGCAAACATAAAAATCATATTAGCACTCTATAGCTACATTTTTGCTATTTGCGCGCATCTAATTTGTATAAATCACATGATCTGATTCGCAAACATCTGATTTGTATAAAATCGAGTGATTGTATATGTATATCAATTAGATAATTGTATATATGTAACTATTATGTATATGTATCAATGTTTGTGTTTGTATATCTGCATAAAATTTGAATTTGTATACAATGAATCGAGTTAAAAAAATTGTATTTGTATATCAAATCTCTCTCTCACTTTATACAAACACAAATTATACATTGTATTTTGTATAATTTGTATTTGTATAAGACGAGAAAGAGAGAAAGACAAAAGAGAACTGAATAGAAGAAGATTTGTATTTGTATAATTATAAGTGTATATGACGAAGAGATATGTATTTGTATTTGTATATACATTTCTCTCTTGCTTTATACAAACGACAAACACAATTTATACAATTGTGTTTGTATAAAGTGAGAGAGGCGAGCAGTAGGGGTGTGCATTATTTGGATTAAACTGAAAAACCAAACCAAATTCTAATTTGGATTTATTTTTTGGATTTTTGGTTTGGTTTTGGATTTATAATTTACTTTGTTTGGTTTTTTGGTTTGGTTTCGGATTTAGAAAAATGAAAATCGAAAAAACCGAATTATATTATATATATATATATGTTTAGAATTAAGTTGGAGTTAACGTAACCACTTTTGTCCCTCTTTAGTTATTTTCATTATGATTTAGTTTATTTTTTATGTTTGGACATCTATAATTGATATACTTTTAACTATTGTGATTTACGTTTTACGTGTGATTTATATTAAAAAGTATATTTAAGAAATTCAATATTATATATATATATAATTTTTTTCAAATTGCAAATATAACTTTGTTATGTTTCTATTGACATGACCGATTAACCGAACCGAAAAAACCCAAACCAAAAAGAGAAAAATCAAACCAAATTTATTTTGGTTCGAATTGGGTTACACTTCTTCAAAATCAAAAACCGGAAAACTCAAACCGAATAATATAAAACCAAACTGAAAAATCGAATGCACACCCCTAGGGAGCAGAGAGAGGCGAATAACAAAATGTTTGCTACGAATTAAAATTAAATAAAACTGTGACTATAACATTTATTTTGAATTGATAGATTGCTATAATACACAATTTCCTCTTTTTCTAATATATATATGTGATAAGTAAAATTTATGAGCTCACATTTTACATAATTATCCCAAAATGAAAAAATAAATAAATCAAAGCTACTAAATTGAAAGGGCAAATCTATATTTTAAAAAACTCATATTGTAGAAGAATCAAAGGAGGAAGATGATGCGAATAAGATTGGTATGGTTTACACTAGGTTTCACTTCAGCTTCAGCTGCAATGTCTCAATTCATATTCAGAGATCTATGGGCTCATCAGCTCTCTCTTTCTTCCCAAGTATTTTTCTCTACCTTTATTATTATTATTGTGAAAAAATTAATGTTGATTTAGGTTTTCAATTTTTCTTCATTTTTTTAGTTGGAGGAGAAATTCGGCGTATTGGGGACTAGGGTTTCAAATCTTGAATTAGCGCTTCATGATACTCCCAATACTCAGCAGGTAAGCTAATTTTTGGGTATTATATAGAAATAATGGAAATCGTTGTTAATTTATGTTTTAAGTATGGTTGGTTATTGATTTGATAAGCACATTTCACTGGAATTAAGCTTTGTTTAGTTCTAGTCATAGAGGAAAAGACGGGCGAAAAGAATGCTCTGCAAAATAAAAATGAATTGATCTTTCTGAGAAGGATATTGACATTTTGTGCACACCAAAACATTGAACTTGAATGTGTATAGTGAAATGTATTTTTCTGATATCAGCATACTCATATCTAGAGATATTTGGATTATGATTGTGGTGTGACCTCTTGCTAGAATTTTCCAATGTTGGCTTGCTTCAATGTTATCCTCGTTTAGTTGAGGTACGTGTAAGTTGACCAAAATACCACCACCACCACCACCAATAACAATTACGCCTCAGTATCAAACAAGTTGGGCCAACTATATGAATCCTCACTTCTTCATTGAAGATTGTTTCACATCATCACAATACAAAATAAATAAAAGTGAAAAATAAGTTAATTATATATAACAACAACAATACATACCCAGTGTAATTCCATAAAGTGGGGGTCTGGACAGGGTTGAACTTACACACACTTTACCCCTAACTTGCGGCTAGAGAGACTATTTCCGATAGACACTCAAGAGAAAAATAGTCCAAAGAAGTATGTAGAAGGAAATAACGGAAGGGAAGAAGTCGGTAAAATACTATATAAAGCATGACAAATCATTTAGTACATTATTAACAACTAAATAATACGATAACCGAAGTACAAGGTACAACAAATACTAACATAAGTTATATATATAATATTAGTAATAGTGTAATACTATATCAAAAATAACAATAATAATAATAATAATATTAGAAATTCTCATACAAGTCTAAAATTCACACCTTCACTTACCATAGTTTCACACCTAATGATCAGTGCATCAGTAGGTCGACACAGAACATGTCCAAACCATCTCAAGCGACCTTCTCACATTTATCCTCAATGTGTGCTACTTGCATCTTCTAGCGAATGTGGTCATTTTTAATCTTATGTAATCTGGTAAGACCACACATGCATCATAACATCCATATTTCTGCAACATTTTATGGATATGCTGGATCTTAGTAGCCAATCATTCACACCATATAACATTATCGGTCTTATAGATGCTCTATAGAATTTACCTTCCTCTTTGATAGGCATCCTTTTATCACATAACACCCCAATATCACATTTCCATTTCAACCATCCGGTTTTGATCCCATGAGTAACATCTTTATCTATCATTCCATTCTCTTAAAGTAATGAGCCTAGATATCTAAATTGCTTACATTTTGGCACCACAACCCTGTCCAGTCTCACCTCTACTTTCTCTTTTCATGTGATTAAAGTTGCTATACATGTATTAAGTCTTACTTTTACTTATCCTAAAACCCTTACTCTCTTAAAGTATTTCCTCATTAGTTCAAGCTTTTGGTTGGCACCCTCGCTAGTTTCGTTTGTTAACACAATATCATCAGCAAATAGCATACACCATGTGACCTTATCTTATATTGTGTTGGTTAGCTCGTCCATAACTAGGGTAAACAAGTAGGGGCTCAATGTCATCCCTAGTGTAAAACCCTGACATGCTTTTAGTCAAACATAACGGTTCGTGATTTTCATACCTCTATTACGCTAAGATATAAATTTTCTATCACAGAGGTGCAAAATTATGGACAATATTCTTGCCTAAAGAAAGAAACGTGAAAGCTTGCAGTTTCATAGTTGGAACCACTGATGCAGTTTTCTTGTGAAATAAAAGCCCTCTAAAGGCTGATGTTTACACAAACTTAGCCATCATTTCTCTTAGATGATATAAGATTGTATTTTATGGCCTATATAAGAATTGACCTAACAGTAGTTGTGGCCTAAGTTCTGTAAGAACTCAAAAAGGTTTAGCTGAAAATCGAAGAATGAATATACCAGTTGGTCACATGGTTAAAGCTTTTGGGAGTTGAAATTTAAAAGTTCTAAGGGGTCGTTTGGTCTGAGGGATAAAAATAAATAGTGACGGGATAAAATTTTTGTATCTTGTTTGGGATAACTTATCCCACCATTTATATCATAGTGATGGGATAAGCTATCTTATATACATGGTGGGATAAGTTATCCCAGGATAACTAATCGTGGGATAACTTGTTCCCAACCAAACGACCCCTGATGGTTTTGAGCAGTGCAAACCTTGTGGCCTTTACAATTGATATGTCTGTATGACCATGTGAGAGCTACATGGATAATACATGGTTGTAGTAAGTTAACACCATGCCATTTTTTAGTTCACTTAAATATTGAACATACACTGCCCACACATTGGTAAAATGTTTATTTTTGTCTTCTCTTCTCAATAACTAAATCCAATTCTAGTTCTCTCTCTCGATGTTTACCTCCTCCCCTTCTTAAGTCTGTACAGGCAATGGAATGGGTTAGAGATTCTACCCGTTCACTCTTGTTGAAAACCATATAGGTTACAAACTTCGCTGACAATTGAGTATTGACAATAATCAACCATGAGCCCTTGTACAAACTATAATTTGAAGGTGAGGCTTTCAACAATTTTTTTTTTTGTGCTCTCCATAGTAATAAGATAATGTAGTAGGTATACATAATACACTCTCTGTATATACATGCGCACACACATCTGTCTAGTTGGGTTGCAAATGATGAACTCACATTTTATTTGTTCAAGGTCCATTGGATATCATCTTATCCTAGAGTCTCAAATTTTACATGGTGTTCCATGATTAAAAAAAGGAGCCAATGAGATTGTGCCATTTGTGTATATATATACACATATCCATCTAGTTGGGTTGCAAATGACTAACCCACTTTATTTTTCAAGGTCCATTGGAATCTTATCCTAGAGTCCCAAATTTGTGTCATGTGCCAAGTGATATGGCACGCCAAGATAAATAAAGGAACCAATGAGATCGTGCCAAGTGTACAAGTAACATGTTCCGACATGCCAATACGAACATGTCAAGTGTACAAGTAACATGTTCTGACCAGACAAATGTGATTTTATCATTGCTTTAATTTGATCGGTAGGTGAGTCGAGTCAACCAATCAAGTGAAAGCAA
Organism: Solanum acaule; assembly: GCA_036250505.1. NCBI lineage: Eukaryota > Viridiplantae > Streptophyta > Magnoliopsida > Solanales > Solanaceae > Solanum > Solanum acaule. Next base: position 9,924 of record JAJOOR010047803.1, read on the forward strand.
TGGAGTTTGTCCTCACCACAATAAGAACATGCCAAGTACACTAGTGAAATGTTCTGACCAAGCACATATGAACATTGCTTTAGCCTGATTGGTTGATGACTAAAGTCAATCAATCAAATCAAGCAGATGTGTTTGTCCGCACCATAACTCCTCTTTTTTATGACAATAGATAGGGGTACTCCCTAAGCCAAAAAAGGGGTGGGGGGGGGGGGGGGGAGAGTA
>JAJOOR010047809.1:0-10849 GCA_036250505.1 Solanum acaule
CCCCCCCCCCCCCCCCCGCCATTAGATACAGACTCAAACAAAATTATAAGAAAACAAATCTGGTATGAACTAGTGTTTAATTTTGACATAAAATCATGCATAATAATGATATGAAATTGGTATACTGTTAGTTACCATTAAATAATATTTACACAATAATGATATGACGTTGTTATATTAGCTCTTGGTATGAAATTGATATATATATATTGGCAAAAAAAATGTATGCAATTGGAGGGGTGCCACTATTCTTTGCCGGAGTTGTATTCATCTTGGGCGGCGGAATTTGAGTTAAAATATTAAAATTTGGAGGCTCTAATTCAACATTAGATTCATCCTCTACAAATCTCAGACTCTTTCTAGGTGTATAATGAACTTTTTGATCCTTCGACATGTTTGTTTGTGAGCCAAACTTTTTTATTCTTCGCAATGTATACCAAATTTGCGGAGGTTTTCGTTTGAATAGAGAAGAAGAAAAATGAAGAAGTTAAAAAATATTTGCTATATTTGGCAAAGCATAGTCTAATATTTAAACTTTATGATCAAGGTCATAACAATTGAGAGCATAGCTCAATAATAAAAAATGTGCAAAATGCACGAACTGATGCTCATAACACACAACAAATCCGATCCTGGTTCATGATGATTAACAAATTGTTCATAACACATAACAATTTGTTGTAGTTCATTAGGAAAAGAATAAAAGAAATACATCTTTACATTTCTGATATTTTAGAGATTGTAATCCCTGTCAGTTTTGTAATAGATAGATATGCATATCTAAATAAACGAAATATTATTATATAGTGTATATATTTGGCAATACACACTAATCTGCGATACAACATTACTATGTCGTGGATATAATTAGCTATACACAAACCTATAATGTACCCTTAAAATGTCAATTCACTTAATTTGAAAGTTCAAGGAAATATATTTAGTGACCTCGAATTGTTTTGTTGTAGTTCCGGAATACTGAATTTTTTGCTTTCGTTCTTTCCGTTATGTTTTGTCTGAGAAATAAATATCTTGTACGAAAGGAAACAGTTAGGAAGTTTAATTATGAAGAAAATATTGAGTTTGAATGGACCACAAATATGGGTAATATGTAGTCTCTTTGGCCTTGCCATATTTTTAGCCTCAATTGTACATTGTACTATATGCTTCGAATACACATTGGGACTTCTCGGCGCGAATCTGGATTTAGTCGGGCTTCAATGTGGGTACCAGACACCGGGTGAAAACCAAAATAAAATACACCCAATAAAAAAACAAATGGAGATATTGGAGCCTAAACTATTAACATTTGAAATCGTTCTCATTCTGAAATTTAAAATTCATAAAGTTGAAATTCTGACTCTGTCTCTCCTAATACGTGTCATTTCATCATCCGATTGAAAAGTTAAAAATTGAGTTAAAATTTGCTAGTTCAGAATTATTACTGCGACATAATAAATATAGCTTTTTATATTTACTCGAAATAGCGATATTTTAAAAATAATATGACACATAATGGGAGTTTGATTTTACTAGTAAATACACCCGTTTTTTCTACTGCGAATTAATAGGAGATTTATGTTATAAATATCATTTTCTCACTCCATTCCCTTCTAACCAATTCACTGGGAAAACTCAGGGTGGGAAATAGATTCTTATGGAATAGGGGAATAGCCACTGAGTATTTATTTTTTCTTACCAATTCAATCAAAAAATTAACGGAAAATAGTCACTAAATATTTTTTAATGAGAAAATAGTAATTTTTTTAGAAGTGAATGTCATATGGATACAATGTCTTTCGCTTGCACGCGAATACATTATGTTTCACTTATGCGTGGATACAATGTATTCCGCTATATTTTGAAACAAACTATTGTTTCATGTCATAAGTTCATAAACTATCACTATATTTCCTGATCCATGAAATATACTTGCCAAATGTACTTGATATGTTTTATTGCTGCCAAATGTACTTGAGATAGTTTTTGAATTTTAGACACAAGATTATCAGATTGTATAAATTTCTTTTTACACCGATTGTGTATATAACTTAAACTCTATAAAATTCCCAACAGTTCGTTCGAATGTTCACTGGACACAAAAATCACTTAAAATGCATCGAACCTCAATTTATTGATAAAAAAACTAAGAACTTTTGGGATTTTTTTTTTCTCTCTTTAGTAAGTATAAAAAAAAAGCTTTAATGCAAAACATGGAAAATGGACTATGTAAAACATGTTATACGACTCATCAATTCTAATCAAAGTTTCTATTTCCGTTTTCAGAATTTAATTTCTTATTTATATATCACTCTTACAATATTTTTAAGGATCATTTGGACATGCTATATTGAATTATAATTTGAAGTTAAAAAGTTTATTTGGACATACCATTTAAGTTGTATAGTTTTAATCATAAACATGAAAATCCCACAAATTATTCAAATTTTTTCCAATTCTTGAATAATTTTACTAAATGAGCCAACAATAATTCATAAACAATATATTCGAATATCTTAAGGAACCGCATAGATAAATCACATATCTTTCCGATTCCTTTTTAACATTCATCCTCTTTAATGGAGTATCAATTTTTAACACTGCTGAGTTTTTTTTCTCTTGCAGCTACAAGTATGTAGCCCACCTTGGAGGTTGATTTTTCATATTAGGATTAATTTTATCTTTCTTTCTTTACAAAATATTGTGTTTAAGAGTTGGTGGGTAAAAAACGGAAATATATCTATTTCAATCAATGATGAATGCATGCAATGAACATACAAAAGAAAAGATTGGATACTTTGAATCTCAACAAATTTTCTATAATATAAATAAATGTGAGATTACGACTGATTTGCCATAGGATCATGCAGCAAATTGTTTCCGGCAGCCGATGTGCGGTTTGCTCCGCCACTCGCCCCTTCATCCTCCATCTTCTCCCTTACAGAGGTATTCACCGTCATCTCTGCACCGCCTGTGTACTGGATTCCCACCCCGGTTCCTTCTGTCCCATCTGCTTCGATGTCTTCCTCCATAACCCTCCTCCCCCTCGTTTCCGTCTCTTATGCCTAAAATGCCCCTCTATTTCACACCTCTCTTGTGTACCTGATGCTCCTTCTGGTTACTTATGCCCTCTTTGTTCTAACCCTAATTTTACTTTCTTCTATGTTACTCCCACTAATAACGCTATTGAAATCAACACACATTTGGCTAAACAGTTGGTTGCTGCTGCTACAATTGTTTCTGAGTCTATTCACAATGCCGCTGTTATGGCCAGGATTAATGCTGATATTAGGGTTAAGGAAGCATTGTCAGCTAAGGCTAAAGCTAAACAAGTTTTGGATAGGCTTAAGTATATGATTGACAACCAAAATCATCCCAAATTCTCGCCCATAGTTGTTTCTGATTCTTCGGGTAACAATACAGGGGAAAATAGGATATATGAAGTAAAAGGAGGATCTTCTCAATCTTCAGATGATTCTGATACCATTGATGATTAGCGTAGTTGCAATATAAGGTTTCGGCGGTGGGCTGTTTTTTGGTGAATAAAGGAATTGAAATTGTTTATTCAACTGTATCTAGCTTACTGTTAATGCCTCTTTTTGATTTTACATTTTTCACTGGCTGAGTTTTATTATAATCTTTGATTTCAATATTGTATGCTCAAATTATATATTTTCTGTTGTTGGAGTTCTCTTTGACACTTTGTATTGCCTATCAATCTTCCGCTATGTATTTTCTGTTGTTGGAGTTCAAATTAGATGTCAAACACAAACAATTTGTCATGTACAGCGTATTATTGTCCCACAACGTAGACAAGTAGGGGAAGGCAATCCAGACAAATAATGAGGCTGTTAATGGTGTTAATCGAAGGTATTATAGTTGCTTCAATTGGGACACTAACTTGGTTTGTTTTCTTGATATTCAGTGCTTTTTGCATATGGTAACGACGCTAGCTAGTCTGATTGCAGCCATATAGTCCCTGAATATAGCTTTCTATATGCTCGTGGATTGGGGGCACATGAAGGAAAAAGTTTGGATACTATATCTAAAGTAAGATGCTGCTTTGTACTCAGTCACATTACTGTCGAATTTGTGTGTTAAATTAACAAGATAAACAATGTATTCTGAGTCCTATGTGGTGGGAAAGGATTAATTATCTGCAGCTGAAATAAACTTCCAATCCTAATGATAATTAATCATATGTGGAGTTTTTCAAATATTTGGGACCTATCGTCTAGTATATCTTTTCTCCCCAAGGATCAACAATGAGTCATTTCTCTTTGCCTCGAGGAACTTGAATTAACTATATTCTTGTGTGCTAAATTATTCGAAAATCATTGATACACTTAAGTTCCTGATATAATGCTTCAGGTGTATGAATCAGATAGCCTTTCTCCGAACATAAAGCCACCTCCTACTGATGATGGAACACCTAATGAGAGTGTTTCGGATGTCTTTGTTCGTGTAACACAACTTATGTCGATTCTTGAAACTCAATACTCCGAGGACATGGTCATCATAGTCTCACCAGATTCTGACAACTTGACAGTTCTGCAAGCTGGTTTAACAGGGCTTGATCTTCGAAGTCAAGTGAATTTGACAGCTATACTCTCGCTTGCAGTTTAGGTCACTCCAGCATTTCTTACAATTATTTGTTCACCATGTCAGTCATATCTATTTTTCAGGCACAGGGATCTTTCTTTTGGGCCAGGTTGTTGACGCTAGCAGCTATCATGAATGCATGCAATGAACATAACAGAGCAAAAGAGGAGATCGGATTCTTTGACTCTCAACAAGTTTCCCATATATATAAATAAAAAAAATGTGAGATTACCAGGCCATAGGGATTGACAAATTTGTTTGTTCTGATCTTCATCATCCACGATTTCCTTTTTTTTCGACTGTTGATTTCATTACTCGTATGTGTAGGGTCATGACGAAACTTAGAATTGTTCTCTTCAGCCATTTTAGCTGCAAAGCCTACATTTTCGAACAATCCTCTAAGCAATGCATAGATCAAAAGACGGAGAAGTTGATGATTATAAGGATACTGTACATTAGACTGAAAATGGCGAAATTACTGAACACACAACAGTGTATATAAAATCGACAAATATTTGATACATGAAGGTTATTGGTAATTACTACTCTATTATATATCCGATAAATACAAAAAAAACTCACATAATACAAATCAGAAAAGCTAAAAAAACCTGAAAAAAATCCCAAAAGATACTTGATAAAAAATGTGATTATGTGAATCAATGAGATGGTGATGTAAATCTTTTGAATTATTGTTAAGATTTCTAAAAAAAAATATGAATATTGAAGAGAGAGAATCGGGAATCCGATTTTAAAAAGGAAAGATGGAGGTGATTTGAATTTTGAAGTAAGAGAAAATGGGTTAAAAAAGTGAAAGAAAGAGGAAGTGATGGACTTAAGTTTAGCCAAGTGGGATTGTTATATTTTGATGACAAATTTTATGTCGAACTAAATTACAAACGGAGTTGTCCTAAGAAATCCAAATCCTGTGATTGTTATTTGTTAATATACGAATCCAAATCCTCCTATAAGTGTGATTGTTAATATCTTCTATACTATATAAGGAGAAGGAGGTCGATCAGTACATGATAATATGTAAGTTAGAATTAATTAAAGATGCGTGATTGGTCAGAGATTAATTATGATATGTTGGTTCTCATAGCTAAGCGTTTCAATTTAATTGAAAATTACCTAAATTTCGCGTCTGTCTGCAAATCGTGGTGATGTGCGGCCACCAAGGAGAATTTTAACACTAATCTGGCTAGAGTTCCGTGGCTGATGTTAGCTGAGGAAGAAGGCAATTCAAGTCGACAGTTGGTCAGTCCTTATAATGAAGAAGAAGATTCCAAAAGCCAGCGGAAAAAGATGTATGAAGACTATGGGATGGCTTGTTACGGTAGGAAAAGATGAAGGTGAGATTAGTTTGTTACATCCCTTCTCTGGTGTTCAAATTGAATTGCCCCATCAAAAATATACCACAGAAAATTATCATACTCACCACCAAACTGGACCTATTTTCACAAGGCAGTTTTGTTTGCTAGTCCTTCTAAGACATCAGACTACGTTCTCATGGTAATTGAGGGAGGTGTCAAGTTCCTCAGTTATTGGAGGTCAGGCAACTTGCAATGGACCAGGATTATAAATACATCCCGTCACGTTCCAAATAATGATGTCATATATTTTGATGGCAAATTTTATGCAGTTTCGCGTTCTAGTTTGTGATATTGAATCCAATCAGACACAAGTAGCAAGGGGATATAATTATGGGAAAGAGTCGTACATAGTAGAATCACTAGGAACATTATTTATAGTTGTGCGTGAAGGTCTTATGTTAAGATACATTACAGATGATAGTGAGAGGATTCTATTGACACTTACCCAAGATGATATTTTTGATGATCTTGATGGGGAGTTAACTTATGGGACAACAAATATTGATGTTTTTGAGGTGGATTTAGTTGGTGGCAAATTGACGCAAACTAAAGAATTAGGGGACAGAGCTTTTTTTATTGGTCATAATGCTTCTCGCTCTGTTCAACCTTGTCAATTTCCTGGAATCAAGCCAAATCATATTTATTTTACCGATGATTATTGGGAATCATACCTTGTATTTGAAGAAGGCGGTGGCTTGAATATGGGTGTTTTCAACTTAGCTGATGGCACCATCCTCCCCTTCCCACACTACAAGGGTGTCTCTTTAAGTCCTGTTTGTCCTCCAACTTGGGTCACACCAACTCTATATTGATTCGATTAGATCACACTTATTTCATTTAATTTTCTACTAGTATTAGTATTTGTTATTGTTGTTTTCCTTTCCATCTTACATAATTAGAATTATGTTACGGATTGCTTTCAAATTTATATATATGGAGAATTAATGTTCCACAATCGTTTTTCTGCACTATATCCCTTTTCTGTTTGAGCCCTGTCTACTTGAATTTACAGAAAGTATGGAAATAATAATAACGTGTCTAACCAAACAATGATAATTTACAGAAAAAATTGTGAAAAAAACCAGACAATACTTGGGTTGGTTTGGTTTGGTTTTAACTAAAAAAAAAAACCAACATGAGACCAAACCAACCCGACATTATATATATATAATTTTAAAATTTTATTTTATACATAAAAGTATCTACTTTGACATAATTTCTAAATATTTGTTATACCGGTGAGTATGAGGTACATGATGATTAGCAGTTTGAAAGTAGAATAGTAAATAACGAGTCTTGATTATCCATGATTACCTCTGTCGAGTCAGTCTCAATTATGAGCGGGAGAAAGTTATGTTGAAAAGCAAGTTCGGAGATGATCTCCATGGACGTAGGTTTGATACCTCCAGGTTTTTGATTATAGCCCAGTTCCCAAGATCATCGAGGATAACTCCACCTTCTATTGACTTGGTGGAGAAGGATCCGTCAATGTTAAGCTTGTAGTAGCCCAGAGGAGGGGGTTTAATTTCCAGCAAACTTGGAAGGAGATTTTGGCAGAGGGATAGTGATACAAAGACTTAGTGGTGTAAGTGTACTCAATGGCGCGAGCATAAACTTGAGAAATCGAGATAGGATTGGCAGAGTTATGAAAAATCTGCTGAATAGGGGGCTATGAGCTTATAGACGGAGGCCATGGAAAATTTACCATTATCATTGAGGGACCAAATCGAAGTATCTTTGGTAACCGGGACTGACTGGATAGCATCTAAGATCGTTCTAGGGAAAACAAATTAAAGGAGCAGGAGTCAGTATTACACTGATTATTTGTCCTAAGGTTTGAGACTTTCTTGTTTACATCAGAGATGTGAATAGGGCTCTAAGAGGAATCCAATTGAAGGACCAAATGTTTGTACTTTGTACTATCACCATTTGCAATTAGCCATCTAAGACTTTTATCACCGAATTTCCATCTTTGGAGAGTTTTTTTTTGGGAGCTTAAAGTACTGCATAGGGTAATTAGGTATGGAGTTAAGGGTTGATTTAGCCAGAGTAGTTCTACCCGCCATCGTTAGAAAACTGATTTTCCAATTGGCAAGATGATGCTTTACATCGTTAGAAGCACAACTGCACAAGCCCTTCAACGTTCTTTCCAATATCTACTATGAACAAGTGTAGAACCAGATACAAAGCCAACTGCCTAATAATATCCCAGTGTGCGATGTCCACCATGCAACTTTAGAGTTCAGTCTCTAAATAAGTTTTGTGTTTGTATAAAGCGAGAGAAGACTATATATACAAATATAAATACATATATTTTCGTTCTATACACTTATAATTATACAAATACAGATCTCCCCAGGCCAATTCTCTTTTGTCTTTCTCTCTTTTTCGCTTTCTAAAACACAAATTATACAAATTACAATGTATAATTTGTTTTGTATAAAGAGAGAGAGATTTGATATACAAATGTCTTTTCGTCCTTTTCACGTACGCACACTTTAAGGGACCAGGTCCCTTGCTGCGTTCTTTGAATCCTGAATTCTTGATAAAGACTTGTTGGCTCTCTCTCTTCTTGAATGAATAATGTTGTTTGTTTATTGTTGTATATAACAGTTACCAACAAGGATTTTGACACTTAAACAAACAACTTCGTCCGGCCTTCCTACTGGTGAAGTACGCTGCACATCTCACCAACCACCCTGACAAGAGCTTTACAGTTGTGCACCACTTTGAATCTGGACGGAAGTACTCTGCCAAGAACCGGGTCCCGTATTTGTGAGGATCATCAAAACTCTAGAATATAACACATCCCTATTATATTAATTAATTGAAATAAATATCAAAAATAACAAATTCTAAACAACTTTGTATTTCTAATTATTATTCCAACAATAATATACATAAGGAAGTTTAGCTCCTATTTTTTATTTTTTTTATAGACGGCAAAGAAATAAAAGATAGGTTTTTGGTCACAACTTGGTGATGATATGCTGTTCCTCGTAAGTAGACGATTGAACTTGATTGAAGACTTTAAATTTCAACTCTGTATGCAAATCCTGGCGATGTGCGACCACCAAGGAAATTTTTAACAGTGATATGGCTAATGTTAGAGGAGTACTCAATTAAGAAGGTAATTACAAAACAATGGCATGATTTTAAACAAGAGGACACCAAAAGCCAGTGGAAAAAGATGTATGGAGTCTATGGGTGAAATCAATCTATTACATTCCTTTTCAGGTGTTGAGATATAATTGCCCCATCAAAATACAACTCTAGATCATGAAACTGGTGAAGAATAGATCTTTATTCACAAGGCTGATATGCTTTATCAGCTAATACATCTGATTATGTTCAATTTCGTCAGTGTTTGGAGACTTGAGATGGACCAGAATTCAATCTCCCTCTGTACATTGCGATATAGTGTGTGTATTTCAGTTGAAAATTTTATGCAGTTGATTGGGCGGATCAAGACAACTACCATTTGGAGTCAAGTTTTACATAGTAGAATCACTATTTGTAGTTGTGAGATGTGGTGTTCAGTTAAGGCCCATGGAAGGAGATTCCAATAGGATTCCTTTGACGCAAATCATCTATGAGGATGATGCTGAGTATACTTGTGGGACAACGAGGCTTATAGTTTTCAAGCTGCTGGCATATTGACATAAACAACAGATATAGGGGGACAGAGCTCTGTTCCTGGACTCATGCCTAACCATATTTCTTTCACAGATGATTACTGTGAATCATATCTCGCGTATGTAGATGGCGGTGGCTTGGACATGGGTGTTTTCAACTGAGGAGATGGCACCATCCAACCTCACTATGACCGTGTTTCTCTTAGTCCACCAACTTGGGTCACGCCAAGTCGCCAACTCTTCAATGATTTAGATTCCATTTTATTATTCTTGTTCTTCATTGTCACAACTCACAATTTTGGATTGATTTGTTTTAAAATTATGCATTAGTAGAATCTTCATGAAATATTGTTCCTAATGTCATTGAAAGAAACCCTAATTTGAGTTGAAATTTGTCAGTGGAATGAAAGGTATGCTCAAGCAGTCTACCCCTTGGGTCATTACAACCACTATCGCAGACTCAAGATTGACAGTACCAGAAGTGTAAAAAGGAAAGACATTTACTGTTCATGTCCATTTAATATTGTTTGAGGCTGATGCTATTTCGTGATGTTCAATATAGGGTGTCAAATGGGCGAGTCAAGCTGGATTTGAGAACATCAAAATGGATCGAATGATCAACTCAGTTGTACTGATATTCCCATAGAAGGGAAATTCATGGATTCTATCAGACAAAGGCATCTTCACACAAATAGTTGGCTAACTTCATTATTTACTTTCTTTTCTTTTTTTGCCCTGTTTATGTATACTTAACTTCGTTTTGATTTTAAACCTTTTGAGTCCCCGTCGATGGCTCAACACTTATAGGATCATGACTAGCTGGCCATGACCCTAAATACAGAGAAGGGTAAAATTTTGTTCAATGGCTAAGCCTTTTTTCCTCTGTTACCTTTTAAGGAGTATAATGTGGATTAGCAAGTGAGCTTAAAGTAGTCAAAAGAAAATGCAATAAAGGAAACTGAAAAAATGAATTTACTTAGGGTGGCCATGCGATATGGTATCATGATATGGAATCATGCAATATGAAATTTTTGTGTTGTATATTTTCTCATAAACATAAAAATCTCATAAGTTGTAAAACTATTAAAATAGCCCCAATTGTTTATTCAATCTTATCAAATAAATAAAAATTTATAAAATTGCATAATAAATTATTACAAAGCTATTTGTTCTCCACTTAAGTAATTGTTTCATCTAACTTTAATTTGATAAAAAAAAATTGAACATAAATTGTAGTGT
>JAJOOR010047813.1:0-10716 GCA_036250505.1 Solanum acaule
GTTTGTGTCTAAGATGGCCATGTGAGACTTAGACTTCCGTTGTGTGTTTTTAAAGTTGTTTTAATGAAGTTTGAATGTTTGGATGTAAATAAGTTTTTAATTCCGTACTATTATCATTATTGAATGCAATGAATGACTATGTGGCTTGTATAAGACCCCTTCGGGGTCGAGTACGCCTTGTTACGACTTGGGGGTGCTCCCGGGTCGTGACACGGCATCACATTGCGACCAATAAACCCGAACAAGTACCTCACCACTATGTTCAAACATTTCTTTTCTATCTTGGAACCTTCAGCCATAAAAAAGGTGCAGACCCACCAGATATTATATGGGCCAACCACTCTTTTAGTGTATCCAATGTATTTTTCATCCAGGTCATGTACTCATTAGTCTGATTATTTGGGGTGCCCAGTACTGTGTTAATTTCAGTGGCATGACACTTCCACTTCATCCAACGTCTTCATGACATACCTTTTTTTTAATATGTTTTCATTAATGCCTTAGTATAGACATCATAAAACTCTCGTACCCATCTGGGTATATATGGTTGCCTAACTTTTGTGAATTGATCCAACTTGTGGAATTTGATTGCAATCCATATTGCCGGATACTAACTTGTGACTCCATCAGTCGAGAGTCATTGTTCCTCCAAAATGGTTTTTTCCCCTTTTTCCTTGATTTTATTCAAATCCTTTTGAGCTATAATCGGGAGAACGCGAGAAACAAAATTTGGATCTTTTAGGGGCGATAACAGCTATGATCAGAAGTTCATATTCTTTGTAGCGAAGTGCTTTCTTTATTTCTTACCCTCATTGGTAGGGGTCTGAGGATTGGACTGTTGTGTCTTGGAAACCTCAAAATAGTCATTCATTGAGACTCTTTTTGTTTTCGAAGGAGGAGGAGGATATGACTCTCTCTTCTGTTCCTTATCAAATGATTCTAGCTGCTTGCCTTTTGTTCTTGCCATTACCTACAAAGGACACATTCAAATAATGAATTTGTGAAGGTTAGTTGAATTCAAATGCAAATTGAAACATGTTTAAAAAATAATCATGAAGCTCGCCTAAGAGGAAGGCGATGTGCCAAATAGGATCGATAAGCTTCGGTGAGCTCATGAATCAGATAGTATCAATTTATCCAAGCTCAGGCATAAAAGTTTATGTCAGTTCTAACTCGATTATTCACTGAGTTGGTTTCGGTGAATTAAGACAAGTCCATCGAAACTAACAGTACAAAAGGGAAAGTGACAAGCATGAAAGGCGATATCCTCTCTCTCTCTCAGTGATTCACCAAGTGGGTTCGGCGGACTAAGACAAGCCTGCTGAATGGGACAATACCTAAGGTCATGTGCATGCTAATAAAGGCGATCCAATTCTTACTCGACGATTTGCCTAACTCCCTTGGTGAACTAAGACAAGTTCACCGAATAGGAAGTTTCAGCCCACTGAATTTTCACAGAAAAACCAACACACACAAAAAATACTAGTTTCCCCTAATATGACAATCCACATATATGCTTCTCTACCCATGTGTACTCAGATTTCCCCAATTTATCATTAAGTATTGCACTAATTGATGATTCACCCTGTCTATTATTGGTCAAAATCATGCAATTGGGTAGTCTGAGCTACTCAGACTTCACTCGCATAAAATTAGGCTCGAACCCAACAACTTAACCAATTCAATTCAAAAATTTAACCAACGCAATCATGATTCATCAATTTGATAAGCATTATAGTTAAAATCACAGAGGCACAGTTCAGTCTCAACAATATGTTGCTACTTATTGCAATTAGGCTCTCAAACACGCTTAAAAGGCTTAAGCCCACACCCTATATGCTTTCTAAACTCAAAAATAACAACAAGAGGTCGAAACACCAACCATAAAGCCGAAAATAATTAAGAAATAAAAGGATCAAGGTTGGGTTGACACGGAATCATACCAAATGCACTCCTAGCACCTTTAATATGCTCACACGAGGCTCACAAACACTCAAAATGCACCAGTGCAGGAAAAGGAGTAAAAAAAGCTCTCACATTTCAAAGATATAGAATTTTAAATTTAAAAGACCATTGTCCTTTTTATATCAGGCCCATTTGGTAATCCTGACTAATGTCGCTAAACGTGTTTGGAAAATTACCAACTAGAGATTAAGCTCGCCAAACTTTCCTAAACAAATACAAAACCAGAAAGCTAATTCAGTGGACCCAATGGATTTCACTTAGTACAGTTCGGTGAATCGTCTGTTGGAGTTATGATCGCCGATCTTGAAAGTATACTTTTCCATCTTTTATGTCTCAGAAGGCGAAGAAGAAGTAGTGTGCATAATGACTTCAGGGTTTACTTTACCGTAAGGCTTACCTCTTATGGTCAGAAGCATGTGAGAAGAGTTTTCAAGAGTTGAAAGATAGGCTTACCTCTGCTCCAGGTTTACTTTACTATAAGGCTCCGATGGGTTCGTTATTTATTATGATTCTTCAAAAATTGGATTTGGGTGTGTTGTTATGCAAAATGGGGTAGTTATTGATTATGCTTCAAGACAACTTAAGATTCACAAAAATAACTATCCTACCCATGATTTGGAATTAGCGGCGGTTGTTTTTGCCTTAAAGATTTGGAGGCAATATTTGTATAGGGTCCATGTTAATGTTTTTACTGACCACAAAAGTTTGCACTTTGTGTTCAAGCAAAAGGATCTAAATCTTTGCCAAAGGAGGTGTCTTTAGCTGCTAAAGGGTTACAACCTAAGTGTCCACTATCACCCCAATAAGGGCAATGTAGCGGCAAATTATCTTAGTCAGCTATCAATGGGTAGTGTAGTAAATGTTGAGGAAAATAAGAATAAGGAGTTGGTACGTGATGTTCATAGATTGACCTGATTGGGTGTTCGGTTGGTTGATTCTAATGAAGGTGGCATAGTTGTTCAAAATGGTTTAAAATCATCTTTTGTAATGAATGTAAAATCTAAGAAAAGTCTTGATCCAATTTTGGTTGAGTTAAAGGAAGTGGTGCGTTTAGGCTTTTTCTCAAGGGGGAGATTGTGTGTTTCCATATCAATGTTGTTTGTGTGTTTCCAATGTTGATGATTTTCAAGATAAAATATTATTGGAAGTTCATTGTTTGTGATATTCCATTCATTCGGAATCCATTAAGATGTACCATAACTTGCGGGAGATCTATTGGTGGAATAGGATGAAGAAGGATATTGTGGAATTTTTGGCTAAGTGTCATAATTGTCACCAAGTGATAGTTGAGCACCAAAAACCGGGTGGTTTGTCGTAAGACATTAGTGTTCCTACTTGGAAGTAGGAAGACTTGAATATGGACTTTATCATTGGTTTACCCCGCACCTGGAGGCAATATGACTCGATTTGGATCGTATGACAAAGTTGGTTTATTTCATTCCCGTCAAGTTTTCATATTTGATTGAAGATTATGCTTATTTGTATCTTAGGGAAATGGTTAGGTTGCATAGGGTTCCCCTATCCATTATCTCCAACTATGGTACCCAATTCACTTCTCAATTTTGGAAGTCTTGCCAAAAAGGTCTTGGTACTTGTGTCAAGCTTAGTACGTCTTTTCATCCTCAAACCGATGAACAAGTGGAGTGTATTATATAAACTTTGGAAGATATTTTGAGAGCTTGTGTGATTTATTTAAAGGGTATTTGGTATGATCAATTGCCGTTGATTGAGTTTGCATATAATAATAGCTATCACTCAAGTATTGGTATGACTTCGTTTGAAGATCTTTATGGTACAAGGTGTAGATCCCCTAGAGGTTGGTTTGAGGTGTCTTTGATAGGTCCCAAGTGGGTACATCATGCTTTGGAGAAAGTTCATCTTATTATAAAAAGGTTGAAAATGGTTCAAAGTCAACAAAAGTCCTATGTCAATGTTAGAATAAGCGATCATGAGTTTGATATTGATGATTGGATATACTTGAAAATTTCACGTATGAAGGGTGTAATAAGGTTTGGTAATAAATGGTAGCTTAGTCCCCATTATGTTGGTCCTTATCAGATGTTAAGGTGGATAGGCATGATGGCTTATCAATTAAACTTGCCCTCCGATTTATCATTGCTGAATCTGGTATTCCATGTACCTTTATTGAAGAAATGTATTAGTGATCCGACATCTATAATACCATTAAAGAGTCTTGGTATAAAGAAAATCCTTTCATATGAAGAAGTTCCAGTTGAGATTTTGGACCAGGAAGTTAGAAAGTTGAGAAACAAGGAAGTTGCATCTGTAAAGGTGTTGTGGAGGAATCAAATGGTTGAGGGTGCCACTTGGGAGACCAATGCCGATATGATGTCCCAATATCCTTATCTCTTTCCCTCTTGTCATGACCCAGGAGTACGCCCTAGATGTAACATGGCGTATAGAACCCCGAAGGACTCCATACAAGCCACTTAGCTCTCATAACATAAGAAATAGAATAATAAGAGTAAAAATAGTCCAAGTCCAAAACATTTTATAAAATGAAAAACGGAAGTCTAAACTCTTGTCCCATCATAGCCATCTAATACAATAGAATGAAATTGGGCCTAGCCCATACATCATGTCCAAAAGAGAAATACATGAAAGAAGCTAAAACAATAAAACTCCGTCCTCGAAGCATGAGAGTGCCAAAGATCGGGAGTCAATCAAATCACCTACTAGCCACGAAACAGAGCACCTTGAATATCAGACCCTACATTTGGGAAAAATATAGGCAAGAGTATGCGTTAGTACAAAACAATGTACCAAGTATGATAGCCATGCATAAAATATTTAAAACATGCAAAAGGGACATTTCATTTCATGACATGCAATTGACCAAGTTAAACATCATATGAAAGAGTTATAAAACATAAGTCGTAAATCATGGTCAATGCAAGTTAACTTCATCTTTAAAACCCTTGAAACTCATATGAGATACTTCTTGAAGTAACCTTAGTTCATTATTACTTGTGGGGAATTAGCCTTAACCGACATGAGACCATTTGAGCTATAACATGATCCCCTGGTGTTTCCCACACAAAAAACGATTGTACTATTTTCCAAGGTATAACCATGAACATCTAGCTTAAGTGTATCCACTAGATAATCAACCTATGGGGGCACATAGTTATGGGATAAGGAGATTGCTACTAGAAACCCGGCCTCTACTGACGTGAGGGTTTCCATCTCATGAGATTACTTTGGAAACCCGACCTTTACTGACGTGAGAGCTTCCATATCATATTCAATATCCACTCGGTGCTAAGCATAAATCCCATGGAATAGTTATTAAGTCTTGACTTATCTCATAATCCATGGAAAGGTGCCCTTGGACAACCAAACCAAGTTAATTTCATTAGGATAGCTCATTATACCATGCGTGAGAAAACCTTTCACCGTCCATGATACTTTTATAATCAAGTTTGATCTTTGATTCATTTAGGTGAGAAAGCCTTTTAACCTATGAATAATTTCTATGTGAGAAAACCTTTCACATCATACTAGTTATGTGTTTGTGAGAATGTCCTTTCAACAACACAACAACAACATCATCATTGGTACTTTACTCTCAAAGTACCCTTAAAACATTTGCATAGATTTCATAAAACAATGCATAAGTCCATAATTTGTCGCTTGAGGTCAAAACCCATTTTCAATCATAAACTCTTAGAAAACATAGGTTAGATATGAATTTCATCAAAAATTCATGTAAAGCTTGCAATACATGCTTAATTTCATAAAACTCTTCCTTGAAGATCAAAATCTTGCATCATATGATTCATAACTTGAAAACATGGGGATTACATGGGTTCATGGTAAAATTCATCATAAAATCATTGTAACTCATCCATCCATGCTTGATTTCATAAAAATCTTCTTTCATAATCCAAACCCACATTATATCATCATAATTAGAAAATATGGGATCTACATGGGTTCATGGGGAATCATCATAAAAACCATAGTATTTCATCAGTTTATGCATAAGAGATCACAATTCAATCATTTAAATCATCATTGAAGAGAACCTATGATAATTGAAGAAAACCCTAACTCAATTGGGGAATTCTTATCTTTGAAATTGAGGAATTCGGGAACTGCATGGATGAAAGGAATCCATGGAAGAAAACTATCATACCTCAAAGCCCAAAGCTTAACTTCAATGGAGGAATTGAGGCTTGACCTTGATCCTAGCTTGAATCCTTTCTTCTTCTTCTTCAAGTTTCTAGAGAGAGAAATATTTGAGAGGAGGAGCTTCATCTTCTTTTGGAAATTTAAGAGAATGAATTTAGTTTGGGTGATTTGGGGGTTTAGAATCATTATATAGGGCTTTGGGTAGAAGGAAACACGACTTAGTATTAAGTTAAAACAATTTGGGGAAAAGACCCAAAAGTCCCTGACTGGAAACTGCCGAATTGGCATGATGGAGGCCAAAACGATTCGTTATCATCACCACGGCCCGTCAAACGGGTCATGAAAAATTTCTGCCTGACAGTGCTTCACTATTTCGGGTATAACTTTTTACTCCAAGATGGGAATTGAGCAAACTCGGTGGCGTTGGAAAAAGGACTCAGAGACCTTTAATTACATAGGTCATGGGCCACCTAATTCATTTTGAGGTAAAATATATGATTATTTGAAGTTGACCAAAAACTCTAAGTCTAATGAAGAGCATTTCACGTAAGGCTCCATGGGCAGTGGTGCCTACCACGAGCCATGGTGCCTCTCGTGGTCATGATCTAGTATCTAGGCAACCTTCCCCTTAACCCCTAAAAACTAACTAACCTTCACGAGCACTCCCACGGCTAGTGGTAGCCTTCACGAGCTGTTAAGTGGCTCGTGGGAGTGTCCCTTGTTTGGGCAGCATACTGCCTAGCCACCACACCCTCACCATGATCTGTGGTCCCCACCACGAGGTGGGGAGGTGGTCGTGGGAGGTGAGGCAGCTTTGAAAGCCACTTCCTAAGGTCTATGGGCACCACCACGACTCGTGGTGTCCTTCACAACTCGTGGGGACTTTCTTGGATGGTGTCAAGGTCCAAATCTCTAGCTCATGCCTTAACACTTAGCCCCTAGCTTAGACTACTAAATTTTGAGGTGTTACACCTCTGATCCTAATCTAGCTTGAGGTGTTTATCCCCTCACGGTTCATTCTTGAGAATTCATGTGTCTTAGTAATTATCATATTTCCTTATGCATGCATGTATGTTTTATGAAAAGAAGTTTTAAAGTATATGTTAGCTTGGAATGAATTTTCTCTTAATTATGTGGATTTATGCGATTGCATTCATGTTGGGTTGTTAGATCTCTTCCCCCGCCCTCTTTATGTTGCCTTGAGTTCCATTCGAGAAGGAATGTTTCCAAAGGGGAGATATTGTAACACCTCGTATTTTGAAAAGGGAATAGGTTGCATGAATTTTGCACCAATTCACGTCTATGAGACTAGTCTATGGTTTGTAGAACTTTCTATGGGCCGTAGACCAGCCCCGCAGAAAGGGGGAAAATAATTTTTGAAAATCAAGTTTCTTATGTCGAGTCTACAGTTGAACATGACAATATGTCGAATGGTCGATGGGTCATAGATAGGTTATATAGAAGCAATCCAGACTTGGTCAAATTTTTGGGTTAAGGTTAGGTTCTACGGTTAGTGTCTAGGGACCTTAAGAAGTTGAAAAGACCATAGAAAAGTTTAGTTAAAAGTTAGTCAAAATTAAGGCTTCTGAACTTTTCTATGGTTGACCAGGACGGTCCGTAGAAACTCCTATGGACCGTAGGTCCTAACCATAGAAAGTTCCAGTAGTTATTGAAGGGGTTTTGGGTCTTTTACCTATGTGTTTTAAGCCTATGATATTTTGTTTTTGCCTCTATCCTAATACTTATAGAAAGACTTTAAGTCCCAAATCTACCCACTTGAAACCCATTCTCCTATTTTCCCAAACCCTAACAAAATTTATCCTATTTTCCCTCTTAACCTAAGGAAGAAGAAGAAGCTAGGGTTCACTCCAAGGTTTTCAATTCACAATTCATATTGGACTTTGAGTAGAAAGGTATGTGGGTATTTACCCATGGAGTCCATTCTTTCATGGGGTCCCCAAGGTTTTCAATTTCTCAATTCAATTTCAATTGATCAAATTTGGGTTCTTCTTAATTTTACATGAGTTTCATTCAATTATGAATTTAATAGTGTTGATGCTCATATTGCGTGATGTAATATATGAATACAATCATGATCCTTAACTTTCAATTTGAACTTATGATGAACCCATAAACTATGAATTATGAAGGATTATGCATGTCTTATGAAAATGATGTTTATGATGATAAGGCGCTTTTAGATGAAAGTATAAATTTGTTGTGAAAGATTTTCTCACATACAAATATGATCATGATTGTGAAAGGTATTTCTCACATATGGATTTACATTGGTGAAAAGTTTTCTCATCTATGCTTGAATTGTAATTTAAGGAGTTATTCTATGTTTCAATTTTGAGATGTAGATTTGTATTGATCATTGTCTTTCCTATCCTATAATGATATTTCACCTTTACCTATTCTGTTGGTATTTTGACTTCGGATCGAGAGGATTTGAGATGGAGACTCGAATAGGGTAGTCGCTAGTAATAACCTCTAGTCCCTAACTATGTTCCCCCGTAGAATTGTCTTAAATGACCTAGCTAGTTGATCCACTTAAGCAAAAGATGATGTGTACGGATGCTACCTTGGCTAGTAGAATCCCCTTATTTCGGTATGAGGGATATACCGGATTACATGATATAAGTCTCATGGTCTTATTGTCAGTTAAATCTAATGTCCCACAAAATGAGTGTTTCTTCAAAGATTTCTTATGTCTCCTATTCTAAATGTGTTGACCATATTTTATGAGTTACATGTTGTTGTTTCTTTAAAGCTTCCAAAGGTTCAAATGTTTTTCATGCATTACATGTTTAAGATATCTATGCCATCATGTGTATTTATTCATATTACCCCTTATTTAGTACATTTCATGTACTAACACATACTTGTGCTTACATTGTCTCATTAATGTACGGTTTGGCGCTTCTACCTCTCACACTCGTGTCTAGTTGATCATTCTACCGGATTCAAGAGTTTGTGAGTCCTCATGTTCTGAGGACCGAGGCACATTTAATTTACTTGCTTTATGTCTTTCTAGTTTTCAGATGATGTATGTGGTGTATGGATTACGTCACAACCCCTCTTTTTGATGTTTAGATGGCTTTGTTGAGACTATGTTAGACTTCTGCTTTGTCAAACTCTTTTATGATATAAGATTGCTACTTTTGAAATCTTTATTCTTATTATCTTGTACAATGCATGCTCAGTGGCTTGTGTAGGCCTTTTCGGGGTTCTTTACGCCATGTTATACCTACAGTATACTTTATTTGGATCGTGACAATAAACATTTGGTTTTTCATCTCATTATGGTCTATTAAGAAATAAGCTATCATTTACAAAACTAAATTACTAATAAATTGTATGTATGACATGATAAACAAATCAGAACATCAATACCTTCCACTTAAACGAATAATTTAAACTACACATTAGTGAAAATAATCTTTCACCTTCTTATCCTATTGGACATTAAGTTAGAAGCTAACCTTTTCACATTTCATGTTTAGCTTCCAGCTGTTTAAACTATAAAGTACAAATTGAACTATGAGATTGCACTGTTTTTTCTCTAATTCTATCCCCGCTAAAGTTTTCTAAGATCAGTCTTTTGGGAATTCCCCGTTTGTTATTGTTGCGTTATAAATATGATTTTTGTAAGGTTTTCCATACGGCATTTGTATTGTAGTTTGATTAATCTGAACTTGTGTCGGATTGGGCCATTTGGGATAATGCTTCCTATCAAAGATTTTTTCATTCTCACAACTGGAAATCGGGACCTCTGACTAAGGAAGGAGTAGTCCCCTCCACCGCACCACATCCTTTAATCTCATGAGTATATAATTCAATACGTACATTATATGAACTATTGTTGTTATTATTATGTCATGTATTAACCATTAGTTATTGTCTTACATAATTTTCTTACTCATGTTTTATTTCCGTACCTTTTCTTACATGTACTTTTCCTGTTATGTTTAATTTTTACAGTTTAATTGGTTTCATGTTTTTGTTTTTCAGTTATATAATATTTTTCAATTATGTTATAGTTATGATAAATATTATGTATTCTATTTGTATATTTCGTTTAAAAGGAATGGCAGTTTCAACACACCAAACTTTAGAAATGTCATGAATTATGGTCAAAGCTCTTTAGTTCTTCAGTCATGATGATAAGGACCTACTAGTATACGTTCCCGCGCGTTGCACGGATAATTTAACATATGATAATTTTATACTTAAAAATAAGTAATAAAATGTATTATGCACTTAATAATACCAATAACTTAAAATTACAATGACAACTAATTTTATCCTAAAATGACACGTGTTTTTTTTATGCATGTAGATTTTTAATTAATATTTAATATTTAATTTTTTATTTTAATGATAATTAATTTTAATATGATACTCTTGAAAAAACACAAATTTAATTGATAAATATTTTTATTTAAACCTCCCAACTTTCACTTAGAAAACTGAAAAAAAATAATATGAATGTCACTCTTGGCCAAATCGATGCAAAATTATTATCTTTTGTAACAATCCAACTATTTCAGATATGCTAACGGATCATAATTAGAGGCATTATACTTATTTTAT
>JAJOOR010047820.1:0-10079 GCA_036250505.1 Solanum acaule
GGGGGGGGGGGGGGTCGGGGTGGCGTAAAAATGAAAAAAAATTAAATTTTTAATATTCCCCAAAAACAATTTTTTTTTTTTAAATGACGGGGTTGCCTGAGGTGGGGGTGGCGCAGGGGAGAGGGTTTAGGGGTGGCATTAAAAAATGAAAAAAAAAATTGAAATACTTCCCAAAAATAATTTTTTATAAAAAAATTGATGGGGGTGGCCTTATTTAGGGGGGGTGGCAGGAGTCGGGGGGAGTGGCATAAAAAAAAATTGAAATTTTTTCAAAAGCAATTTTTTTGGGGGGTGGGTGGGGGGGGGGGGTAGAGGTGGTAAGGGTTGAGTGAGGTAAAAAAATCTTAAAATTTGTAACATTTTTCAAAAATAATTTTTTTTTGAATAGGAAGGGTCGGGTATGGGGTATGAGTAGGGTAAGAAAAAAAATTAAAGGATGAATTAGAGTTTTGGAAAATGTTTTCCTTAATTTTGGAAGGAAAGTCATTTTCCTTAAATTTGAGGATAATGAGTTGATTTGGAAAACATTTTCTAAACATTTTAAGCCAACTGGGAAAATTGGAAATTCCTCTGTACCATTTCTCTGTTTTGATCATGTTATATTAGTCAAAAGTCCAATTCTTGCAGTATAATTCCCAAACTCTTGATGAAATGGAAACAATTGAAATGAACAACGACAGACAAGGTCCAAATCCAAATTTAATAGTATGTCAGAATAAAGTAGTTGAAAATTGATTCATTACAATTTATAAGTGTGTGGAACTTTAAAGAAAGGGATTTTAAAGCAAATAGTTGATCATATTTATTAGGGAGAAGACATTAGTACCCCATAGACTATGACCGAAATCTCAGAGACACACTTTAACTAAACTAAGATCCTATTACCCCCCTGAACTCATTTTATATATAATATTGTACACCTTTTGGCTTATGTGGCACACCCCGTGACTCCACGCAGTTGAGGCGCGTGAGAGATATTTGGATGCCACGTAAGTAAGAAAGGTGTACAAAATTACAAAAAAATGAATTCAGAGGGGTAATAGGACCTTAGTTTAGTTACGGCGTGTCTCCGCGATTTTCTCATATTTTTTTGGTGATATGGTTTTGGGCCACTCTTTTTTCAAAACCTTTAAGACCCTTCATAATGACCTGGGGCAATATTACGCATAGCCTCACCATTATCCCCATCATTTTCTTAGCATTTAGGAGTCACTCAACAAGAATTAGGCAATATTTTTATAAAGATACCTTTCACAAATATGGTGGAAAAGATGTAAAAAAATATATTTGAGAGGCAATGGGTCTTTAACTATGATAATGCGTGCATTAAAACCCCTTGTATTATTAAAACCGAAAAATCCATGGTATTAATAATATAATAGAGAATATAATCAATGTTTGAATTAGTTATACATAACATGAAAAAGAGTATCAAATAAGGTATTACTAATACACCGAGTCAGTGACAGACACAGGGCTTTAACGCACTACCCTAAGGAACTTTTGCAACATCTTAACCACTAGACTAAACCTTCCACTTGCGAAATTAATACAAGCATTATTATTACTAATACACTCTATCAAATGACCCTTAAAGACAATTTAAACTCGTTAATTATATCATTTGATTATTTTTTCCTTAGTAACATAAGTTAATAAATAAAATATATGATAAAAGATCGAACCATATAATAGCAAATTTTTTAATTTGCTCAACTTATTACATAACAAAAAAAATTGAGCTAAATGGTGGGATCAATTGTCACCACCACCATGGCCCCATCCTCTTCCGGCGCCAAATCCACTACCACCATTTCCATTTCCATCTCCACCACCTCCACCATCACTATCACTATCATTTGCACCCGATCCATGACCCTCGTCATATCCAAAGCTACTACCAAATCCGCCATCACTACCTCCTCCGCCTCCTCCACCACCATCTCCACCATCGCCCACCAACAAGACCTCCTACAATTTGGTTAAATCCACCATTTGCACCCGATCCGTGACCCTCACCAAATCCACCATTACTACCTCCTCCACCACCACCATTGCTCATGGATTAGTTATACTTAGGCCCAAAATTCTTACTAAACATAGTACTAAATAATACCATACATAATACATAAACTATTTCTCATAATACTTCCTACCAAACGACCCCTAATATTTTTGAAAAAGGTAGATCTCTTTAGTGAGTAAATTGATTTTGGAACTTATCAATTAATAGGGGTAAAATGGTAAAATCACTATGTCAATTATTATTTTCTAAATAGGTGTGTCAAGTAAAAAATGAACAAGTAAATCGGGACAGAGGGTGCAGTAATGAGATAAATTCAATATACATGATTGAACTACTTATCTCGAAATAACTTATCCCATGACAATTAAATTCAAAATAGTAATTTATTTCCAACCAAATGACCCCTTAAAATACTATTGATTTATGGAAAAAATAGAGCAAATAAAAGGACAAAGTAGGGACAAATATATCAAGTTAGTATAAACATTGAGTTTATATTACTATGAATATATTCATTTTAAAAAAATTTATGTGGCATCAACAAAATATTTGACATCATTCAATAATTATAATTCATTTTGATATTATTATTTTAATAATTTATTTAGTACTTTATAATGTAAAACTAGATACAATGGAGCCCGTGCAAGCACGGGCCCAATAATTGTTACTTTATTTGTCTATTTATATTTGTGATTCATAATATTCTTAACGTAATTTTTTAAACAATATATGTTACTTTTTTAACCCAATTTATGTAGTACATGTGAAATTTCAAAAGTTAATCACATTTTTCTAAATTATGAATGTTAATTTAAATTTGAGATTGTTTGAGTTTTAAATTAAATTTTTTTTTTTAGGGAAAGTGAAGCAATAGACGTACAGAGAAGTAATTTTAGATACTTGCAAAGAGAAGTGAAAAGTTTGTTAGGGAAAAGGCACTACACACACTTCAAATTAGATAAAGTAATATATGAAGGTTAAATTTTAGATTAGTTCCCGTCTTTATAAATTTCTAAACTTGACCCTAGTACCTAAAGCAAGTTCCTCTCGTTGTAAATTTTGAAATTTGATCCCAAGCTGCTCTAATTCATATGTTTTTAAATACTTTAAGTTGCAATTAATATTATTCTTAACGTAATTTTCAAATAATATATGTTACCCCTATTTGTTCTAATTTATGTGGTACACATGAAATTTTGAGAGTTAATGTGTTTTTCAAATATTGTAAGTTGTTAATTATTATGATTTATGGTATTTTTAATGTAATTTTCAAATAATATGTTAC
Organism: Solanum acaule; assembly: GCA_036250505.1. Taxonomy (NCBI): domain Eukaryota; kingdom Viridiplantae; phylum Streptophyta; class Magnoliopsida; order Solanales; family Solanaceae; genus Solanum; species Solanum acaule. Next base: position 3,315 of record JAJOOR010047820.1, read on the forward strand.
TTCCTTCGTCCCAATTATACAGTATGCGTGAAATTTCGAGAGTTAACCAAATTTGTAATATTTTTAGTTTATTTTTTAGTACTATTTAAAAAGGAAAATATTAAAATAAAAATAAATTAAAAAATAAAATATTACTATATACAATAAGTGGGAATTAGAGGAGACACTATTTTACAATGCATTTGTAAGTAGGTGGCCCAGCTTTGTGATAAAAAGGAACTAAAGTAGGTGGGTCAGCTTTGTGATAAAAAGAAACTTAGTTCCTCTCTTTGTAAATTGAAAAACTTGACCTCAAGCTCCTCCAGTTGTAAGTGGGTGGGCCAGCTTTGTGATAAAAAGGAACTAACGTAGGTGGGCCAGCTTTGTGATAAAAAGACACTTAGTTCCTCTCTTTGTAAATTGAAATAAACTTGACCTCAAACTCCTCTAATTCCACTTATTATATATATATATATATATATATATACAATGGAGCCCGCGGGTGGGCCAGCTTTGTGATAAAAAGAAACTTACTTCCTCTCTTTGTAAATTGGAAAACTTGACCTCAAGCTCCTCTAATTCCCACTTATTATATATAGTAATATATAAAAAAATACTAGATACAATGAGCCCGTGCAAGCACGGGCCCAATATTTGTTACTTTATTTGTCTCTATTTATGTGAGTGATATATAATATTCTTAACGTAATTTTTAAATAATATATGTTACTCTTTTTGTCCCAATTTTTGAAAGTTAATCACATTTTAATATGTATTTTTTTAAAAATATTTTAAGTTGTTAATTGTTGTGATTTACAGAACTCTTAGCGTAATTTAACGTAATTTTCAAATAATATATATTTCTCACTCAATCTCAATTACGCAGTACATATGAAATTTCAAGAGTTGATCGAATTTTTAGTACTATTTTTAACTATATTTTATATATAATTTTCAAATAATATATGTTACTCACTCTATTCTATTATGCAATACATGAGAAATTTCAAGAATTAACCAATTTTTTAATATTTTAAATTGATTTTTAGTACTATTTTTGTAGTAAATAGAGGAAGTTGAAGAAGAAGGGCAAATCAGTCAATTAACCGATTGACCCTAAGCTCCCAAACATTCTCACTTCTAAATGCAAGCACGGGCACAATATCCTTTAAATTGTTAATTATTATGATTTATAATATTTTTTATATTATTTTCAAATAATATATGTTATCTATTTTTAAATACTTTAAGTTGTGATTAATAATATTCTTAACTTGATTTCAAATAATATATGTTACTCCATTTGTCCCAATTTATGTGACACATGTGAAATTTTGAGAGTTAATATGTTTTTCAAATATTGTAAGTTGTTAACTATTGTGGTTTATGATATTCTTAATGTTATTTTTCAAATAATATATGTTATTTCCATCGTCCTAATTATACAGTTCGCGTAAAATTTCAAAAGTTAACTGAATTAGTAATATTTTAAATTTATTTTTTAATACTATTTAAAAAAGAAAAATATGAAAATATAATGAAAGAGGAGCGCATAAAAGTAGGTGGGTCAGCTTTGTGATGGGCCAATAAAGTGTGCTCTCAATAAAAGAAACTTAGTTCCTCTATTTGTAAATAGAGAAACTTGAACCTAAGCTCCTCTCTATATAGTAATCTAATATATAGTAATATATATATAATTGATATTTTAAATTTTATATAAAAAAATAAATTATATAAATTTAAATAAAATATATTATCTTTAGCGTAGAGAGAGTAAAAATAAAAAAAGAATTTAATGAAGAAAACAAATGAATAAGTAAAGTAGATGAAGAGAAAATATTGGGTCAAGGGGAAGATAGAGAAAATAAGTAGGGGAGAATATTGTTAAGGATAAAAACTATTAAATATTAATGTTAAAAAGGATCCTTCATACTTTTTAAAATTAAAAGGTGAATAATTTTATTAATCTGTCCCGTCAACCTTTTTTTGTTTAAATAATATATTGAAAATGAAGTTGGAGGGTTAAAATGAAATAATGTTAAATTGGAGTGTTAAAATGAAATTTATGGATAAATATAAAGGGTTATGTATGTGTTTGACCTTTTTCTCTATTTCCCTTCGTTTTTGTGTCATCTAAACAATGTCTAATACCTTGTTTGGATGATTGTTATCCGGTGTATTATATTATATTGTTACACTTTGTTTGGTTGGTTGTTATGTATTGTTATATAATATATCGTATTGTATTGTGTAGTGTTGTGTGATTTATTCCCAGCTGTCTAAGCCTTGATGAACAGAGAGTTTTGGTTTGATTTATAATATTGGGACCATTCTCAAAAAACCTTGATGAACACAGTTTCCAATACCTGGACAGATAGGAGGTAGCAGCTAGCTGGTGGAATAGCCGAGAGGTATGCACATCTAACTCGGACACCACTGTCACCACTCACCCAAAAAAAGAAAGAAAAGACTAAGTGCGTGTAGTTGTATCTGGTTTCACAGATTATATATGCAATTAAGATAAATGTAGCAAATAAACTTGGTTCTAGATCATGCTGATTATGATTTCCCTAAAAACAGAAGAAATCACAAAAATTTGCATCAAAATAGAAATTGATGGTGCTGGGATTACATCCAACTATTCTATCCAAGTTTCTCTTTGGGGTCTTCATAGAAAATCTCATGTTGGCTAAGATAAGTATTGTACTTTATTTTTTGTTTGAGGGTCTGATTTTGCTTCGAATTTGGAATTGCTCAGTAATTTTATTCCTTAAAATGGACAAAGAAAGGTCTAAACAAGAAAACCACATTAAGCAAAATTTGACATGCTCATGGTGAAATGTTGATAAAAGTGTTAGCTTCGTACCGGCACACTCTTTTGGTCTTCCCCCTTGTGTGATCATTCCATAGGATACCTAATTAGTCTATCTATGTCGTGAAGCTTTGGACACTATAAGAGGAATTTAAAAGGAAAGCACAAACAAAGTTGCTCTAGAGAGTTGACACATTCTCAATTCCAAGATGGTTCAAGCTCGCCAAGAAAGACTTTTACTATCCTTAATATGCAGACAGTAACATGAAATAAATTAGAGACTTTCTACTAGCCCAATATCGATAATTAAGGTTGGAGGACTCAACTAAAGAGGCCACTTTGAAAGAGAAAGATGATTTTAGATAGAAAATCATGGTTATGCTAGAAAGCTTTTTGGAAATTGGTTTAGTTACAAAAGCACAAGACCACTCCTACACTTGTCTAGGGATGGTTCTATATCTAGATATATCTACAAGAAGATCTACTTAACCTTATCTTCTTGCAAGATTCTAGAAGATGTAGATATTTCTTCAAGATATTACCCTAGGTCATTCTAGAAACTTTATTAAAAAATCCATGATATTCCAAAAGATCTACTTCAATTTTTTTACACTCCGCCTTAAAGTGATTTTTTGGAAATTACTCCAAGCTTGACGATGAAGAACCCAAATGAAGTAACTTGGTGAACATATCATCAATATTTTCCTGACATCACACTTCTAAAGTATTTATAGTTCCATCAAGAATATTTGTTGGATGAAATTATGTTCCACCTCAATGCTTAGTTCTTGTAAGGAATATGGGATTATTTGCAAGCTTTATGACACTTTGATTGTCTCCAAAATATTCCTTTGCTTTGATACAGATAAATGCTGTTCTCCGGGAAGTCTTTGGAGCCATTACACATTCTTGATTCTTGAGCTGTAACAATTGATGTTTTATATGCCACCTCCGTAATTGATAAATAAATTGAGTCTTGCTTTTTGTTGCACCAAGAAATACCTGTTCCGCCAAGAGTAAAATATAGTCTGAATCCTCTTTGCAGCTTCCAGGTGAGGCTTTTTTAGTGATTGCATGAATCTGCTGTCATATCCTAACAGAGAAGCTAATATCTAGTCTTGTAATAGTCAAATGTAGAGGACTTCCAACAAGAGCTTGAAAAGGTTTGGGATCTGCAAGAAGTGAGCCTTCGTCATTCCTTAACCTTGTGTTTGTCTCAAGAGTAGCACACTATTTACTTTTCTTCTGCCCAAACTTGTTGAGAGTTTTTTGGCATTTCCTTCTTGAGTGAAAAAAATGCCTTCACTGGTGCGACTTGACAAAAGTGCAAGTTCCATCCATTGGAATTCGTTCTCTAGAAAAAAGGAAATATTTTACAAACACTGCTATTTCATTGGGAATTCTTAGCATCTCCGAGGTGTGGGAAGTTTGCGTTAGTTTCACTTTAAGGCATCTTTACCATAGCCTTTTACCTGACTTTTAGTAAATAGCGTGTTCCATCTTTATGTTGTTGTTGTGGTGGCGAATTTGGTATCCTACATGCTACTTCAATGTTTGTGTCACAACTTTTCGTAGTAAATCCATCTGACAGTTGCACCAGAATAAGACCAAGAAACTTAGTATTGATCAATTAGTTCTAATATAGGGAGGAAGAGATAAAAATTCATGGTTATGATGAAGAAATTGAAAAAGAACACTTACATAGAATTTGACATAAGAGGGCCATATTGGAGAGACGAAGTGATGAGTTTTCTCTCGGAAGACTAACTAAATCATAAAATGAGTTTTTTTCTCCTTTCTTTTTTTTCCCTCTAGTTTTGGGGTGGGTGGATGGTGGGGGCTAAGCGTTGTTCATGCACAAGCTTAGCACTCCGTTTTTTGCTCCCTTTCCACCTTCCTTGGAGTCAAACTGTCTGTCAGCAGTTCCGTGGTCTGAACTCATGATCTATTGTTGGGTCCTTCAAACAATCATATCTTTGCCTCTGGTCTTGAAAGCAATATATTAATCGAAGTCTATCTGCTCTGCATGTGTGCACTTTTATCCGTAGAAAAGGTTTTTTCTTTCGCCCTTCTTCTTTTGTTTCATTTTGTTTAGCAAAGAACTGCTCGACAAACTTTCTTGTCTTTGCAAGGTGTCATACTTGAGAATATTTTCATTCAAAAGTAGAAGTAAAAAATTGATTGTTTATTTTGTTGACTCCGCCTATAAGCGTTTAAACACTTTTAGATCACTCTGTGTTGCTTTTTTTGTTTTGAAATTGGTACTTTTAAGATGACTTTGTGTCTCTTCTGGACAACTATATAGCTGGTTTGCTATGCAGTTACAATCTTTGGTAGTGCTTGGTCATCCATGAGCTTTAGATGACGTGTCGATTTTTGAGGATTAGGCATCATGCAGGGTTAGATGGAAACAATAAGTTGAGAGGAGTAAGGTAGAAAACATACAATTACTGTTTATATGTATTTTTGAATCTTGAAAATTGCCATCAGCAAGTAATCACATCTGAAGTAGAGCTACGACAGACATATATGCCTTTCTGTCCTACCACTGCATAGGATAACAATTTATCTATAGTGTGTATAGACAAAAAATCACCTACGGGTTTTGTCTCTTGAACCCGAGACCTCATGGTTATCACCCATTTCATTGTCCTTTAGGCAACACCCTTGGGTGCACTTGAGGGAGACGAAAAAATACGAGGTTGAGGAATAAAATACGTCCATGAGGGAATGCAACAATGACTGACATTCTGTTACTGCTCTTGTTTTGCCAGGATGTAGATTTATGGTTAGAAGAAATAAAGCTTGGTAGCTATTGTCAAATTTTCAAAGAAAATGGTGTTATTTGGAGGGGGTATCCATGTTACAGATTCTCCGGTTTATAAGAAGGTGCCACATGAAATGGGGAGACTTCATTACGTTGTGTATGGAGCTGAGGCGGATAAAAGGTTCCTATAATCTCTCTCTTGCCTCACAGATGAAACCATATCTCTTAGTTTGACAACTTTCTTTGTCCATCTTTCCAACAATATGATTACGTTTTGTTATGTTGTTTTAAATCAGCTTTGATTGGTGACTCACTCGTGTTTTCTTTGTCATGTGAAAAAACCCTTTTGCAAAACTTGAAGTTCGGACTTATTCACTTTCCAATAGGTGTGATGGTTCCATCACGCTGCATCTACCTAGTTACTTATATGTTTTTTTGTTTTGAATTTCTTGGATTTTGCAGACATATTTTGTGAGCTAGTCTTGATCGTAACATCAACCACTGTTAACATTCTCTATAACTCTCTACCTTAGTAAATCTAAACAAATTTGTAAATTGTTGCTAGTGAGATACTTCTTTTTTTGAGATAATTGGTAAAGTTGTTGCCATGTGACCAGGAGGTCACGGGTTCGAGATGTGGAAACAACCTTGCAGAAATGCTGGATAAGGCTGTGTACAATAGATTGTTGTGGTCTGGCCCTTCCCCGGACTCCAAGCATTGCAGGGGATTAGTGCACCGGGTAGCCATTATGATGGAAAGCTATTGAGATACTTCAGTGAATCTGCTGTTGCTATTTAGGAATGAAGTTAATTACTGCTATTCTTTTACTATTTCCTAATATCCTATAGTTCGTGTTATCTATATTGACTCAATTCATGTCTTCAGTGGCTTGCTTGAAGGGACAACAAAGAGTCTGGCAACCATGGTGGACCCCGTCTTGTATCACTGTAGTGTTTAAGAAGACAGCCAAGCGTAACAGGCAGTGTAGAGTGGTTTCATTGAAGCTGGAACCTTAGACACCCATTACGACATTACGCCATATGTGCGCATTATTAATTATAATATATCCAGAGGAGAGTAGTGGAAAATATCTCCCCGTCGGTTATTTCCTTTGTAATCTAGTAATTTATATGGAACTTCTGACGCGTCTATTTGTGTCAAGGGTCCTGAATATGTAACGGGGGGGGGGGGGGGGGGGGGGGCGGG
>JAJOOR010047822.1:0-12268 GCA_036250505.1 Solanum acaule
CCCCCCCCCCCCCCCCCTATCGTAGTTCTGATCTCGGCAAATAAGTAAAAAAGCAAATACGTCAAACTCCGATATTCTAGTAATTGAAGTGTTATTCATCCCTATAATCACATTATGCCTTATAATCCTGACACAAATCCTCTTGTCTTGAAATTTTCTTCACTTGATTTAAGCTTATCTAGTCTTCCACACACAAAAATTGTATCACATATAAATCTTTCTATGAAAATACTATTGAAAGATTTGTATTTATAGGAAAAAAATATAGCTTTGAAATATGAATATTCACTTACAAACTTGAAAGGTCAAGTATTACAAAAATTAAAGACAGATATTAATTAAAAACATAAATTAATTTGAAAGATGAAACACATACATGTATCTATTTAAAGGGATAACTGTAATTTTTATTTTTTTTCTATTTAATTTACTCACATGTATACCAACTAAAAATATTATAGAAATTCGACTATTTACTATTTAATTAATTAAAAAATTTACTAACATTTGGATTTAGCATAAGGGTAAAATGATAATTCAACTTTTTTACCTTGAAATTTTCTTCACTTTATTAATGTTTCTCTAGTCTTCCACACACAAAAATTGTATCACATATAAATCTTTCTATGAAAATACTAATTGAAAGATTTGTATGTATAGGAAAATAATATAGCTTTGGAATATGAAGATTCACTTAAACTTTGAATGTATTTTAAAATGTTTTAAAATGTTTAGTATGTGCATGACACTAATAAGGATTACCATAAATATTTCAATATTTTATCTTTATACGCAATCTATCTTTTACAAAATATATTACTTAATTAATATTTGAGTAAGACTATCATAGAGAGGTAATTTTTCAACAACAAAAAAAAGTACATTCTTGTTATAACGAATGATGGTTAAATAGAGGTTTGAGTGTATGTCAAATATTTAGTGTCACACCCCGAGCCTAAACCCTGGGGGGACTGGCACTTGAGAACCATTGATGTCCACAAGCGAACCCTTGGCTTGATTTACTTACTCAGCGGAAGACTTTAAGCATTAAAAAAGGAACTCAAATGCAAGATAACTTAACTGTCTCAAACTTAAATCATATTGTTTTAGAAATAAACATTTAACTTAGCCAAAGTGGCCACTCAAATCTGAACATAAGCCAATAACAAAGTAAAGAAAAATAAACTAACTGACTATCTATCTATGAAGCCTCTAATAACTGAGATGGATGTCGGGACAAGACCCACGACATCCTAATGAACTAAATACTGAAAGCAATACAAAGGGATCCTCCGAAAAGCAAGGAGGCTCACCACATACTTTGAGAGCTCAACTGGATCAACGATACGCTAGATGTTGATCCTGGTTACATGTGTCTGCATCATAAGAAGATGCAGGCCAAATGGCATCAATACATTGAATGTATGAGTATGTGAGGGGAATTCTAAAACAAGACATAAGCTTGAAAGGAACTGGTGAAACAAACCTGGTCTCAACTCAACTGTACTAAACTGAACTGATTTCAATATAAAGAAGTGTAAATAAATGTATTATAAAGAAAAGCTTTAAAACATGGTTTTCAACTATGTGTATTTAGAAATACAATAATAACTCTATATGTATGCAAAGATACAATATGAACTCTGTTTGTATATGAAATTACAAATATCTCTGATGTATTTAAAAATACAAAACACTGATGTGGGAGTTTCTTTAACCGACAACCATCAATTAAGAGCTATCGTGATGATACAACATTTTTCCTCATGCTGCCAGGGCCGTCCTATACCTTGCCATGAGTATAGAACCTGAACTACTAAGTGGATCCACTAGTCTATGCTAAAAAGCACTGAGAAATCATCTAAAACGTATGACCATTTTTCTACCCACGGTGGCTACATGGTTTATTGGGTCTGTAAGTTGTCTGAACTTTCCCCCGTATCGCTGCTCAATACTACTCCCAAAATATGATACTAGCTCTTATGTTTTAAAAAAAAACATACTTCTTTCTGTGATTTGAGATAATTGGTCAAAACATAGCTCAAAGACAATCTTTGAAATCAAAGTTTCCTCTCTTACTTTATTGTGAAAGCATTTACTCTTTAACTGAAAACTAGCCCAAAGGCTCTTTACTGATAAACTAGCTCAAAGGCTCTTTACTGAAAAACTAGCTCAAAGGCTCTTTTGGAAATCAAGGTTTCCTTTTTTCTTTAAATGAGAAAACATTTTACTCTTTGGGAATGCATTGTCCCAATATACTCTTTTGAAGACATGAACTTCAAACTTTACTCTTTACTCAACTCAAAACTCAAGTCTTAAAACAAAGTTAAAACATTTGTAAAAGATTCTTGGAAGACTCTATGAACTTCTCTTGACTTGACTCTTAACTAATCCTTGAATTGAATTATGGATTCAAGGATTGTGATTTGTGATAGGAAAGATCTCATGATGTTTAGGAGTGTTTTTAGATAATTAAACATGAGAAAATATCAAGAAATCATTGTCTGAAAGCAAGTCCGCGACGCGGAGATGCACTAAATTATTTGGTCACGAAATAAATTTTTAGGCGGAGAGGTTTGTGACCTCTCTGCAATGCGAAGAGAAAGTTACACTTCTGAGGAACAGGTCAGCGACGCGGACCTAGTACCCAGTTTCTGCCCGACTTGTTCCTTCTTCGTTTTCTAAACCCAATTCACCTAAACTCGGTTCTTTTTCTCAAATTCCCTTTAGATTCAGATACCCAATATGTATACACAAGAATCTAACTCAAACAACTCAAGGACACAACATTTTAACCTCAAGGCTCAACCTAACTCAAGAACGAAGGCCAGTTTCAAGAACACTATTAAAGATTCATCAACATTAATCTTTCTAGAACAAACATTGTTGAAATAAACATGATTGGCGCGTGGGTGAATGAACCCAATGCTATGAAATACTCACATACCTCTTTAGGGATCAACCCTTGTCGAAATCCACAAGCTAAACCTTCAAGAACGACGAACTTTGCTCTTTCTCTTCTTTTGTCCTCTTGCGTTCTTTCTCCAAAAACCCTAGCGTAAATTTCTAATTGTCTAAACTGAACCAATTCAGTTTAGACCTCAATTTAATTGCTAAAAACCAATTAACTTTAATTGGGTATGAAAAAGACCATAATGCCCTTCAATAATCCGGATTAGATTATCCTTCTTTGAACAACCCAACTTCATATGGGCATATCTTACTCATACGAACTCGGAATCGCGCAAACTCGGCAGCGTTGGAAAGATTATTCCAAGATATTTTCTACGGTATGTGGAGACACACCTAAATAATCCTGAGCTAGGAGTTATGGTCGTTTGAAGTTGACCAAAAATCCAACATTACATACTTAACAAATTTTTCCAGATTTTTATATCCTTTTCAAAAATGACTATTTCCACTTTCTAACTTCTTTCTAGTTCTTTGTAGTTACAGGGTGTTACAATATTTCCCCCTTGGGAACACTCGTCCTCGAATGAGCTTACTCTTAGTAGTCTAAGGGTGTAACATCTAGCATTCAGTTCAAACACCCAACAAGCAATGCAAATACAACATGCAATCTCATAATTAAAGAGTACTAAGAAAAGAATTAGTACCTTGATCTGGAATGTCTCTGGTTTCAATGAGATGTTGATATCTCTTCTTCATATCTTCCTCAGCTTCCCAATTAGCTTCCTCAAAAAATTGGTTCCTCCAAATGACTTTGACTGATGTTACTTCCTTAGTCTTAAACTTGCGAACTTGGCGATCTAGAATCTGTACAGGAGTTTCCTCATAAGATAAGATATCCTTGAACCCAATATCTTTAGTTGGTATGATCAATGAAGGATCTCTCATGCACTTCTTCAACATGGAAACATGAAATACTGGATGAACCGCTGCTAACTCTTGTGGTAGCTCCAACTCATAAGCTACATTACCTACCCTTTTAGATATTCTGTAAGGGCCAATATACCGGGGACTAAGATTCCCCTTCTTACCAAATCTCATGACACCCTTCATGGGTGAAACTTTCAAGTAGACCCAATCATCTACTTCGAACCCTAACTCCTTTCTCCAAACATCAGTGTAGGATTTCTGAAGACTCTGCGCCATTTTCAACCTCTCTTGAATCACTTTCACCTTCTCCATAGCTTGATGTACTAAATCTGGTCCTATCAATCCTGCTTCACCAACTTCAAACCATCCAATAGAAGATCTACATATTCTCCCATAAAGAGCTTTATAAGGAGACATTTGGATGCTAGCATAATAACTATTATTGTAAGCAAACTCATTAGTCGTGCAAATCTATGCACCTCTTTTGCTAACTCTTTCTTATCTTCCTCAAAATGGGTGGTACTACCCATAGATAACGTGCTCAAGGCATCAGCAACAACATTAGCCTTACATGGGTGAAAGAAAATATTCATGTCATAATCCTTGAGTAATTCTAATGACCTCATTTGTCTAAGATTAAGCTCTTTCTGAGTAAACACATATTGAAGGCTCTTGTGATCGGTGAACACATCCACATGAACACCATAAAGATAATGGCGCCATATTTTCAAAGCAAATACTACAACAACCAATTCTAAATCATGGGTTGGGTAGTTCTTCTCATGAACTTTCAACTGTCTGGAGGCATAAGCTATAATTTTTCCATTCTGCATTAATACACAACCCAAACCAACTCTAGATGCATCACAATAAACCACAAAACCTTGAGTACCTTCAGGTAAGGTCAATACTGGGGCAGTAGTTAACCTTTTGTTTCAATTCTTGAAAGGTTTTCTCAAAAGCTTCAGACCATTAAAACTTCACTGTCTTCTGAGTTAACTTGGTCAAAGGGGATGAAATAGACGAGAGCCCCTCTACAAACCTTCTATAATAGCCAGCCAAATCCAAGAAACTCCTAATATCAGTTGGAGATGTGGGTCTAGGCCAATTTTGCACTGCCTCTATCTTTTGGGTATCAACTCTAATTCCATCACCGGAAACTATGTGAACGCCACAGACTTAAGCAAGAACTCACATTTAGAGAACTTATCATACAACTCCTTATCTTTCAAAGTCTAAAGAACTATTCTGAGATGGCTAGCAAGATCTTCTCCATTCCTTGAATAGATTAGTATGTCATCAATGAAGACGATAACAAACGTATCTAAATAAGGTTTGAATACTCTATTCATAAGGTCCATGAATGTTGCAGGCGCATTGGTCAAACCAAAGGCCATGACCGAAAACTCATAATGACCATAACGGGTTCTAAAAGCTGTCTTTGGAATATCACATTCCCTTACTCTTAACTAATGGTAGCCAGATCTGAGATCTATCTTAGAGAAACAGGTGGCACACTGAAGTTGATTGAAAAGATCATCAATTCTCGGAAGAAGATACTTGTTCTTGATGGTAACCTTGTTCAACTGACGCTAATCTATACACATCCTAAGGGAACCATCTTTCTTTCTCACAAATAAGACCAAAGCGCCCCAAGGTGAGACACTTGGTTGAATAAAGCCCTTATCAAAGAGGTCTTTCTACTGCTCTTTAAGCTCTTTCAACTCTGTTGGTTCCATCCTATATGGCAGAATAGATATAAGACGAGTATCTGGAAGAACATCTATACCGAAGTCTATCTCTCTCTCAGGATGGACTCTGGGAAGATAATTTGGGAAAACTTTTGGAAACTCTTTTACTACTGAAACTGACTAAATAGGAGGTATCTCAACACTAGAGTCATTAACTCAGACTAAGTGATACACACACCCCTTAGAAACTAACTTTCTTGCCTTTAGGTACAAAATAAAATGACCCTTAGGCACTATTGAACTGCTTTTCCACTCTAAGACTGGCTCATTTGGAAACTGAAACTTGACAACTAGAGTTCTACGATCAATTGAGGCATAACATGCATGAAGCCAGTCCATACCAAGAATGACATCAAAATCTACCATGTCTAACTCAATTAAATTATCCATGGTGCTCTTATGATTGACGAAAACGGGACAATCACGATAGACTCTCTCTGCTAGAAAGGACTCACCAACAGGTGTAGAAACACTGAAGGATTCACTAAGTTGCTCAGGAAAAACATTGAAATTCATAGCAACATAAGGAGTTACAAACGATAAACTTGCTCTTGGGTCTAGTAAAGCATAAACAGTAAAGTTAAAGACTTGGATCATACCAGTGAAAACATATGGTGAATCCTCTTGCTCTAGGCTACTAGTGATAGCATATAGTCGGTTTTATCCTCCGCCTGCCCCTGAATTAGCTCCTCTAGATGCAGCTTTGTCTGGTGGAGCATCTAATGAAGATTGGGCTCTATTACCCTGATTCCCATTACCTTGCCAATTCTTAGGACACTCTTTCATGAAGTGACCCTCTTGTCCACACTTGAAACAATCTGTGGAGCCATCACGACATTTACCTGAGTGGGTTCTACCACACTTAGCATATGCAGGAGCCCAGTTACCTCCTTGTGCCACACTACCCTGAGATTGAGCAGGTCTAGCTTTGAAATGTTGTGAATTCTGACTATTGTACTCACATTTTTTCCTTGGTGCAGGTGCACTAGCAGATGATGGAGCAGGTCCTTTCTGCTTATGTTGGAAATAAGACCGGTTCACATTACTCTTTTACTGCTCGAATTCATTCCCTGATGTCTTAGCCCTCTTATTCTTAAACTCCTCTCTATCCCTTAGCTTGTCCTCCTCAACTTGTTGCACATGGATCATAAGCCTTGCTATGTCCATGTCACCTATTAGCATGGCTGCCTTACCTTCCTTACTCGACAGACGAGACAGCCCAGCAACAAATAAACTCATCCTGCTCATCATATCGGAAACCATATATTTGTTTCTCTTAAATCACCGGGAAAGAAATGCCCCATGAAAGCACTCTCAAACAGTCCTACTCACAATCAATTATGCGCAACCACGAGTTAGAATGAAATTGTATAGAGATGAACTCTATCACATGAAATGAGTATGAAGAAAGTGAAGGAAATTCCTAAATATTACAGCCTCCTAATTATAGATGTGGCACGCTTCACATCGATAACTGGGACTCTACAAACACGGCTCCATAGACTCCCTAGGACTCTTGAACTCTGTGATTTAATACCAAGTTTGTCAAGCCTTGAGCCTACACCCTGGGCAATACTGGCACTCGAGAACCATTGTTGTCCCCAAGCGAACCCTTGGCCTGGGTTACTTACTCAGCGGAAGACTTTAAGCATTAAGAAAAGAAATCAAATGCAAGATAACTCAACTGTCTCAAACTTAACTTATAATATTTTAGAAATAAACATTTAACTTAGCCAAAGTGGTAACACAAATCTGCACATAAGCCAATAACAAAGTAAAGACTAATGAAGTGACTGACTGTCTATCTATGAAGCCTCTAATAACTAATATGGATGTCGGGACAAGACCCATGACATCCTAATGAACTAAATACTGAAAGCAATAAAAAGGGATCCTCCGGAAAGCAAGGAGGCTCACCATATACTCTCAGTGCTCAATTGGATCCACGATACGCTGGATGTTGATCCTGGTTACCTGTGTCTGCATCATAAGAAGATGCAGGCCAAATGGCATCAGTACATTGAATATACGAGTATGCGAGGGGAATTCTAAAACAAGACATAAGCTTGAAAGGAACTGGAGAAACAAACTTGGTCTCAACTCAACTGTACTGAATTGAACTGATTTCAATATAAAGTAGTGTAAAAAAATGCAGTATAAAGAAAAGCTTTAAAACATGGTTTTCAACTATGTGTATTTAGAAATGCAATAATAACTCTGTATGTATGCAACGATACAATATTAACTCTGTTTGTATATGAAATTACAAATATCACTGATCTATGTAAAAATACAAAATACTGCTTTGGGAGTTTTTGTAACCGAAAACCATCACTTACGACCTATTGTGATGATACAACGTTTTGCATCACGCTGCCAGGGCCATCTTATACCTTGGCATGAGTATAGAACCCAAACTACTAAGTGGATCCACATGAACAGGTATTGGCTGCTTCTCATGATTTGATTCCTTGGTTCGCAGACTTTGCTAACTATTTGGCAAGCGATTTGGTGCCCCCGGACTTGTCTTTTCACCAAAGGAAAAAGTTTATGCATGATGTGAAGAAATTCTTTGGGATGAGCCTTACTTGTATCGTAGTTGTGCTGATGGGATTATTCGTCGTTGTGTGCCCGAGGTTGAGATGTTGAGTGTACTTGAATCATGCCATTCATCGCCTGTTGGTGGGCATCATAGTGGTATTCGGACTGCGCATAAGATTTTGCAGTGTGGGTACTACTGGCCTACCATCCACCAAGATGCTCATGATTTTGCCAAGTCTTGTGATCGTTGCCAAAGAGAAGGAGGGATTTCAAAGAGGCAAGAGCTTGTTATGAATCATATATTGGTGATAGAGTTGTTTGATGTATGGGGCATTGATTTTATGGGTCCATTTGTAAGTTCACATGGGATGAAGTATATTCTTGTTGCGGTTGATTATGCATCGAGGTGGGTGGAAGCAGTTGCGCTCCCCAACAATGAAGGTAAAAGTGTCACCGGAAGATGCTTCCATTGAACTTTCATAGACTTAATCTCCTTGGAGCGCAGCTTCCGGACATCACAATGAAGAATTGCCATTGGTTCTTCCTCATACTGAAGGTCTTTGTCTAACACAATTGAGTACCATTTTATGATCTAATCTCCATCACCATGATATCTCTTCAACATGGACAAATGAAATACTAGATGAACTCACGATAAGTTAGGAGGTAAAGCCAATCTATAAGCAACTGGTCCTACACGGTCAAGAATTTCAAATGGTCCAATGTATCGGGGACTAAGCTTGCCCGTTTTGCCCGAATCTCATCACCCCTTTCATGAGCGATACCTTAAGAAGAACTTTCTCACCGGTGTGAAACGCCAAGTCCCTTACATTATGATCCACATACTTTTTCTGTCGACTTTGGGCTGCTAGCTTAGCTTGGATGCTTCTTACCTTCTCTTGAGCATCCCTCATTAGTCAACCCCCAAAGGTTTTACATCTCCAGCTTCAAACCATCCTATGGGTGATCTACATCCTCTCCCATACAATGCCTCAAATGGAGCCATATCAATGCTAGAGTTATAACTTTTATTATAAGAGAACTCACACAAAGGTAGGAACATATCCCAATGTCCTCCAAAGTCGATCACACATGCCCTCAACATGTCCTCTAACACTTGAATAGTCCTCTCTGACTGTCCGTCTGTTTGCGGATGGAAGGTTGTGCTAAAAGTGAGTTGCGTACCCAACTCCTCATGTAATTTCCCCCAAAACATGGATGTGAACTGCGTACCAAGGTCTGAGATGATAGAAAGGAGCACTCCATGTAGCCTTACTATCTCTTTTATATATACTTTAGTCAATTGTTGAGCATTATAGTCTCTTTTGACGTGATAAAATGGGTTGACTTAGTCAATCTATCAACAACTACCCAGATAGAATCATACTTTCCTAATGTCTTGGGAAGACCAACTACGAAGTCCATAGCTATCCTTTCCCACTTCCATTCCAAACTTGGCATTCTCTTAAGCAAACCTGCAGGCCTTTGATGCTCCTATTTTACTTGTTGGCAATTTTGACACTTCGCCACAAACTCCGCTATATCTTCCAGGAAACCATTCAGTTACACATATTAATGCATAACAAAACGCGATTTATTTAAAATAATAAATACAATAGTCACAATACAAATACTAACTCTGAACGAGCTCACAGTATTTTACTGGAAAAAGCAAAATTTACAAAATATCATCGCCTGGGATAGAGTCAAGTAAACAATGTTGACCGAGTATTTCAGGATGTGCTCAATTGACACTGAAACACGAGCATACCTTTATAGAGAATTTCCTAAGTATTATGTTTGGAATCCCAAGGTAAAGAGTTGGACAAAAAGAAAAACAAGATCTTTAATTGGTCACATTTGTCACGACCCAAATCGTCGTGATTGGCACCCACATTAACTCTCCGGTGGGAGAACCATTACTATAATCCAAACCAAGCAACTAATCTAAAACTAAGGAATTTCAGTGACGAAAGCAAGTTAAATACTAAGGAAAGAAATAGGGAGTTCCCAAAAATTCCATCAAAAGTATAACAATGAACTAAACAAATACGGAAGAAAGAACCTAGAACCTGAAAGTGAATGTACCAAAACATCTAAAGTTCAACAATTCTAAACAAGAAGGGATGCAACCCCAAACTAACGAACTAATCAATTAACAAGAAAAGTCTTAAGTCCGAAATGGTGGACATAGACGAAAGAGAACCCCTGGTAGCCCAGAAGAATTGGCTCACCCTTGAGTTCGAACGATCACTGGTCTTCAAAGCGAGGTAAGATCACGTGGCTATCCCATAAGTGTAACATAAGCAAGTCAGTACAACATTATAAACATGCAAAATACCGAACATATACAATATCGATTATCACATGCTCAAGAATATGCACAATTTTGACAAGTCATTGGTCCTCTCATTGAACCCAAACCCAAAGAGTTAGTATACCTAAACGTGGTACCCGATCCAATGTTTATGCCAGAACGTGGCAACCGATCCCAATTAGTTATTCTGGAATGTGGCAACCGATCCATTCAACACACCACAATCACAATCACAAGTATCTTCTCAAGTTCATACAAATAAGTCATGATTCATGGCATTCATCATTCATTTATCTCATTTACAACAAGTGTGATCAATCATGCAACATTCACATACATGCAAGTATCATAATGAAGCAAGAACAAACATACATCACACAATCATGGAATCACAACCATCACCTACCTCGAAACAAGCTTGAAACCCTAAAAAACTTGATCCTTCCCTTTTCAGATTCGTTCTGCTTGTTCTAGGTGTACAAACAATCAATATAATACGGGAATGAATAAACAATCACTAATTACCCGAATTACTAACAATTCTATGAACCCTAGATCAAACACATGATCCCAAGTATCCAAAATAGGGTTGTTTCCACCATAGAATCTAGCTCAAAACCCTCCCTCACCGATAATTACCCATTCTATTACGTTCTACGGATCAAAAAATGGATTCGGGGAGTGAAAAGCTTACCTTTAGCCTCAAGAATGGTGGAATATTGTTAAGAGTCACCTGGGGTTCGTTTCTTAGCTCTAAAAATCGAAATGTGCAAAATGAGGTCGTTTAGGAGTTTATTTACGACCTTAAGTCGCATCTGGGCCGCCACAACGGCCCTCCTCCCGCTCGAGCGGTAAAAACCCCCGCCAAGGCATCTTGCACCAACCAGTGAGCTATTTTAATTATTTGAAGACCCCATTTCACAACACATAGAGACCAACAATGTTCAGAAAATGCCCTTCACGCTAAGATCGATTTCAGGAGTTATAGTCACCCAAATTCAATTTCATAAAGTCGTACGGATTCCTTAACGAGTTATCTAACTTCTCATGTAATCAAAATCATAATTAACTCACCCGATTGTTACCTGATTCCCCTACACCTTAAATAACACAGGAAATGTGTGAGTACTTTAGAGGAAATGTGTGAGTACTTTAGAGTAATTAGTAACAAAAAAAAATATAATGATAGAAAGTAGTATGTTTTATTATTAGAGCTAACGTGTGCTAACAAATTAGAGTTACAAAAGCATGACATAAGTATATATTCGATTACAAATTTTGTTTTTTAAGAAAATAAGAGATAATGCATAAGTACCCCTCATGAACTATGACCGAAATCGCAGTGACATGCCTTAATTTAATTAGGGTCGTACTATCTCTTGAACTCAATTTTTCATATTCCTGCACCTTTTGTGCTAATATGATACCTTCAACCAAATAAGTTTGTTATGTTTGTACACACGTGCTTGTCATGTGTGTAAATAATTTTTTTTTAAAACTTTTAAAAAAATAATTAAATGTTCTTAAAGCTTCTTATTTATATTTTTTTAAAATAATTCTTTCATATCTTTTTATTTTATTTATCTTGTATTTAAATTAAGTTAATACACGTATGCTTTGTATTTTATACTTTTTTTAAAAATAATTTACCTTCATTCATTGTTTTTTCTCTTTTATTTTTCTATTGATTTTATTTACTCTTTTTATTTTCTCTGTCTTTGCTTTTGATTTGATTTGAAATTTAATTACAAAACTCTTATATATAAAATAAGTTAATTTCGAATAGATATTAAAATGAGTAAATAAAATCAAATAAAAC
>JAJOOR010047826.1:0-10072 GCA_036250505.1 Solanum acaule
CCCACGGCACCCCTCTACATACGCCTCTGCTTGGAGTTGCTTGTTCTACAATTCCTATTGCACTTCGATTATAGTGTTGTAGTTATTGTTCCTATTTTAGAATGCTCTGTCATGCTATCTTTAGTAGTTTGTCATGGCTTCTCCACTTAAGTTATTTCTTTTCACAAACTGCTTCGATATACATGTCCTTGAGCTAAAGATCTTTCGAGAACAGCCTCTCTACCTCCCAAGGTAGGGGTAAAGTTTGCCTTCAGACTACCCTCCCCAGACGCTACTTGTGGTATTACATTGAGTATGTTGTTGTCGTTGAAAGATAAGTTTTAGACCTATTAGCCTCAACAAGCAGAGCATCTAGTCATGGCACATTTCAAGTAAGAGTAAATTTGAGTCCAATAGAGATGGATTTTGTTGCCTGCTTTGCAGATCACACTTACAGATTATCAAGTGAACTATTGTTCCTATAAAGTAACTCTGTGATCAGTGGCGGATCCAGGATTTTAAGGTCGTGGGTGCTCCCTTAACTACCAGTCACAAAATAGAATAAATAAATTTATGACTAGTAAAAATGACAATTATATTTAAGCACAATAGCGGAAAAACATTAATACGAAGAAATATAATAAATATTTTTTTGGATAAAAGAAAAGCTTTTGTTTTTAATAAAAGCTTTTTTTAGGACAATTTTGCAAATGAGCAGCTAGAGAAAGTAAGAAGAGAAGAAGAACTTGTTTTTAAAATTTTAAGAAATGCTTCCAAAGGGGATTGAACCCGGGGACAAAACACAAGTGCATATGAACCTTAAAGCACCCACTTACGACCACTACATCAATTCACTACTTATTACAAGAGTGCTCACTCTGTAATTTTATCCCATTACTTCAAATTTCTATATAAATATAGTTAGTTCGATACGAGATTAATAAGTGCTCGAGCACCCGAAAAGGTCAACTTAGATCCGCCCCTGTCTGTGATCGTACATAATTGAAGAAAGTAAAGGATTTGAATACAACAATTTAATTTACCCCTTCATGTATATAAATAATTAACTAGGTGTCATTTGACCATTTCCCCTTTTATACAAATTAAAATATGGTATAATCAGGCGAAAAAGTGCCATGTAAAAGAAGAAAAATACCAAAAGGCATAAAAGAAAAAGAGAAAAGGCTCAAATATGCCATCAAACTTTGAGTAAAAACCTCATTTATGTCCTCTATTAAAAGTTTGGTTCATCTATTATTTTTATTTGGAAAAAGGCCCATCTATGTCATTATTTACGATAAGTTATTTCCAGTATGTTACATAGTTAACATCTGCTGAGCACATGAAGAAATATTTGAGAAATGCAGCCATCAATAAATTTATGTAATTGTCAACACAAAGAGCAGGTAGAACATTAATATAATAACAACTAGAATACTCAGTAGGCATTTTATGTGAGATGATTGAGTACAAAAGTCAAATTATCTAATTTTTGGTATAATATTACATAAGTCATAATAATTAATCATTCAATTTTTTTTAGCTTCTCTTAATGACATGTCACAACATATTTGACAAATTTGTAAAAGTCGTACTTTTGATATAAATCAAAGTGTGCAATTTTTCAAACTTCATATTCAATCAAACAAAGAGGCGGATAAATGGAGTAACGTAACAAATATATTGATCAAATTGCATGTAGTATTTGAAAAGGGAAGTGAGGAGGTATTACTGAAAGCGTGAAGTAGACGAAGGAAACTGAAAGATTGATGATCATAAGAGCGGTGTTGAGGAAGATTAAAGTCACTCGTATTAAGTTTCCATGTCGACCCCAACGACATGGAGTGATCAACAACGGATTGAGCAGCGGGAGACAACAACTCCGTCCTAAAACTATCACCACCACCACTACCACCATTACTACGACTGATGATTGACATGATTTAATTTAGATGAGTTGCTATAGTTATGGTCTTAGTTGAAGACTTTTTATATTTATTTCATATAGAACACTTAGTTGTTTATTAGGAACACATACGGCATGAATATGGGCGTAATGGGAATACAAAGGATTCCGTACCACTCACCCACCGTCCGACCAATTATAATTAAAGACCACAACTAAAACACACTTCCTATAGGCCTACAACATGCACTCCCACCCCCCACCCCCCTTCTCTCTCTACTTAAGTCTTTGCCAACTAAACTAGTAAATTCATGGGAACATTTTGTGTATGGAGTCATTTAACTCATATACAAAAGATTAAAATTGTCGGTTATTATAAGTTATAAATAATTGTTCATAATAAAAGATGAGGTAGGACAAACATCTTGATGATTGTAGCACAAGATTAAAAATGATTCGATGTTAATTATACGAATGGTAAAATTCCAACTTGTGTCATGACCCAAGTCTACACCCCAATCAAGATACGGTACATGAAACCTTAAGTGATCTCAAGCTAACCCTTGGCATAGCATATCTAAGAACATCACATGAAAATTCAAGCGGAAGTTATAAACTATATATATAACTGAAATAAAGTTCAAGAATAAGTCTATTTCAACTGAATACTAATATCTTAAAGCCTCTAAACTGAATGACATATTTTGCCAAGACAAGACCTCCGATTTCTTGAAACCTAACGCAATTGAAGTGAATAAAATCTACTGGCTCATAACTTAAGTCCTCTGAATGTGAGGAAGACTCACCATAATTCTGAAAGTAGAGGAATTTAGTGGAACGTCTTTCCGCAAATCTGAATCAAGGTGCTGAAATATATATCATAAAACGATGTAGCACGAAGTAGAATCAATACATTGAATGTATTGGTATGCAGGGTAAAGACTGAGATCATCAATTATACAAGCAACTGAATGAGCTATAAATATGAACATGAGTTATATACAAGAACTACTTATTTTGTCATTCCTATGATTAAAAGGATTCAACGAATAAGAATTGAAAGTCAAAACTCTAACATATGACATAATATCACAGAAACAAAAATGTATATCTGAGACCATATACTGAAAGAATGCATATCTAAAAATTATTGTCACGATCCAAAAATGGACGTGATGACACTCGTCATAGGTGAACTTGAACCCAACGATACGAAAGGAAAAACAGAAATAAACCAATAACATAAGCGTGGAAAATTTAGTCATTCTCAAATACCATGAAAATGTGGTTGTCACGTGTGCAAGCCACCAATATATAAAAACAGAGTTTGAAGGATAAATACAAGTTTTAAATGTCCTAGTCTCTCAAATAGACCAATAATATATATAAGGAACAAAAAGGCCTACCGGCATGACAAGAAGATATCTCTCAAGTATCCATAGAAAGCCTTGGACTTAGACAGAAGGAGGGTAATCACACAGATCCGAGCTCAAAACTTACATAAGTGTATAAGAAGCAAGGAGTCAGTACCAAACAACATAGTACCTAGAAATCAACCCACTAAACACAAGGTAAAATTAGCTAGAAAACGAAAATTCCTTTCATCCCAACTGAACTGCCACAACTATAACCTGCATAGAAATCAACCCAACCCAACTGTTCGCGATATAACGTCCATAAGATTTAATAGTCATAGTCCAACAGTTACATTTCATCAAATTACAGGTGTCAAGTTCATCAATCACAACAATCAAGTTCATCAATCACAAATATCAAGGTCATCAATCACAAATATAAAAGTCATTAATCACAATAATCAATCTTAATAATATAATCAAGTTCATTATTTACAAGTATCAAATTGGGATCTATAAGAAACACCCATAGTCCAGGTACTCACCGACAATAACCTAGGCATCAATAACACTGTTGGTAATGATCTCAGCATCAATAAAACTCACCAGTAATGACCTCGACATCAACAACACTCACCAGCATTGACCTCGACATCAATAATATTCATCGGTAATGACCTTAACATCAATAACACTCACTGACAATGACCCCAACATCAATAACAGTATATCTCATCACAGTGTTCCAGAACCAAATCTAGGCATCAATAACACTCGCTGGTAATGATCTCAGCATCAACAAAACTCACCAGTAATGACCTCGACATTAACAACACTCACCAGCATTGACCTCGGCATCAATAATATTCATCGGTAATGAACTCAACATCAATAACACTCATTGACAATAACCCCAAAATCAATAACAATATATCTCATCACAGTGTTCCAGAACCAAAGGAAGATATGACAATTTCAAGTAGTTCACATCCACAACAACACTATCAAGCATCTCATCAATCACCAATTCAGTATAACACTCAAAGCAATTCACACTACTCAATACAATATTATCAACACGTTGCCTTTTCTATTAATCTCATTTCTATCAAATTCAATTTGAGAAATTAACCCATCACCTCATTTCCATTACTTTCCTACACAAACAACAAGGAAGGTTCAAGATTTTACGAGTTTTAACAAGGTTTAGAAGTTTACTTTCCTTAATCAATCACAAATCAATTCAAGACTTGAGCTTTTTCCTTCCGAATGATATTCAAATCAACACAATCTAGTAAAAAAAGTATTCAAAATGAGATTTTAAAACTAACAATACCCATATCAAGTAATTTGAGTAAATGAGTCTAATCGACTCAAGAACCTGATTCTGAAAATAAGGTTTGAATATGAAAATTGTTACATAAATATGACACTCAAAGCATAATTGGAATCCATTAGTGAAAACCAGTTCGAAAATGAAGTTGTTTTCAACTCATAATCACCATTTCTTGTCTATGCTCAAGTTCATGAAAAACCCCAAGGTTTAGATTAAAAATAGCAATTTAAGTGATAAAATTTTTCCATAATCATGGAGTAATAATGAAGGGGAGTTAAATTTGGAATGTAAATGAAGACATGTGAGTGAGACTTGTAGACTCTCTCAAAGATTAATGAAGACTTTAGAGTTAGTATTAAGAAGAGAGCGAAGATACGATTTGAAAGAATGCATACGGGACGAAGAACGAAGAAGAAAAGGGCCTGGCGACCCTGGCGCAGCAGTGGCGTGTCGCACCAGCCCCAAAAGTACTAGGAGTACTTTGGGGCGCATTGCTGGTGCAGGGCACCGACCCTCTTGACGCTATGGTGGCACATTGCCCCAGCCCGAGCCCAGAAATTCGACAAATTTTCTTATTCAATTTCGGGTCCTAACTTATCTAGAATTGATTGGTTCCTTCCAAACTCTCTTTAATTCATAAACCCAACAAAATTTCACTGAAATCTCACTCAAATTCTATCAAGAAACACCACTCATTCGCAAGACCCTCACCTCAAGAACTAAAAACTTTCATTAATAAAGAATGGGGCTAAAACTCAAGAACTCTTCAAGAATCTTTACATAAACAATTTCATGAATGAATTAATGGAAGAACTACATGATTAGCGTGAGGACGAACAAGTCCATCACTATGGGAAACTTCACATACCTGGAAAGAACGATTGTTCTTGGCGAAAATCCTCAACACTTGAATGAATTTTTGAAAACCCTCTTTTCCTCTCTTTGAAACTTTGCCCTAAAATTCTAAGTGTTTAGGAATATTCAAAATATCTTAGCGTCCGATCAGACCCCTAAATTGGGTGAGTAAAACGTGGTTAAGTCGAGTGGGAAAAGACCAAAATACCTCTTTCTCAAACAGATGCAAAGCCTTAACTAGAGAGGCTTCACTCAGATGACCATAACTTTTTACTCGGAGCTAGGAATTTAGCAAACTTGGTGGCGTTGGAAAGAGGACTCAAATACCTTCAATTTGATATATCATGGGACACTTAAATAAGTATGTGCTAAAATATATGACCGTTTTAAGTTGACCTGGAACTTAAAAACTGATACTGAGGTGTTACACTAATCTTCCCTCTAAGAAAATGAACTTGTAACACCTCAGACTTCGATCAGTTTTGAGTTTTGGGTCAACTTCAACCAACTATATCTTTTAGCACATAAAGAGATAGATGAGGCCTCCTTGGGGACCATTAATGATTCTTGAGTGCTGACCATGTTCAGGGTGTAGGCTCAGGTCGTGACAGAACTGGTTAAAGAGGAGGATAAATGTGCTTGTTTAGATATGGGGGATCAAATGACTTTGTTTTTGGTTGTTTCTTTGCCTTCACATTGGCTCCTATTTATAGAAAATTGGATTTTTAAAATTTTTGAAAAGTTTGAATTATAAGATTCATAGTTGTTAGTGATAGCTATATTTTTAGCAAAAAACTAAATGGGATTGAATAAGATATCAAGTTACATGCTATCACATTTAAATGTATGCAGTTTATGGGTCCGATCTTGTGATGACCATTTTTATAAGTCAAATATTTCTTATTAGGAAAATTATTTAGTGTTGTCTAAATTCAAGTAAGTTCTATCCACAAAAAGATCACATAAAGTATAACAAATGGATCATTAGCATTTTCGTCAAATACAGACCATACAGGGACATATTGATGTTTGGATATAAAGTGACATAAACTGTCCCAGCATTTAGAGTAATTTTTGTTGTACCCAAATTTGCATATTGGTACTCATTGTATCTTGTATCAAGAAGTGAAATATGAGCTATAATCGTCTCGTCTTTCCTTCCATGATATGTCAACGTAATCCTTACTGCCCCAAAATGGATATGGGTAAATCCAAGATTTTTCCACTGTTTAGGAAAATCCTCTGATATTTGTAAAGTGATAAACTGTTCTTCATGAGTAGCAAAGAATAGGGTGTGGGTCAAGTTTTGAGGCTGCAATGTATTCTCTAACACCTCTAGGCTTCTGTTGATACAAAGAACGGATTTTTAACCATATGGAAAGAATGCAAAAGCGGAATACGGATTTAGTAGGGGTAGGTTGGTTGAAGACGTTAGATTGTCATTGGGTATAACATCTCCTTCATAGAGGTAATCAGATTTACATGAGAGGGTTTTACCAAGAGTAGGAAGCATGTGTATTTTTGTCACAGACTTACAAGGATTAGATGAGGATGAAAATGACTCAGACATATTTTACCAAGCAGATCTTCCCTCTAAGAGGAGGACAAATGACTTTGTTTTGTCTTGTTTCTTTGCCTTCACATTGGCTACTATTTATAGGAAAATAAATGGATTTTTAAATTTTTTTGAATAGTTTGAATTATAAGATTCATAGATGTAATTAGTGATAGCTTTATTTTTAGCAAAAAACTTAATGTATTTGAATAAGATATTAAGTTACATACTATCACATTTAAATATATGCAGTTTATGGCTCCGATTTTGTCATGACCATTTTTATTAGTCAAATATTTCTTATTAGGAAAATTATTTAGTGTTGTCTAAATTCAAGTAAGTTCTATCCATAGGGTATAACAAATGGATTTTCTTACTCATTTCATTCATCTAGTAAGGAAAAAAAATTATATAGTTTAATTTATGAATGTAAAACATTAAAGTTTGAAACAAACGACCCTTTAATGTCGGTTAAGAATTTTGTAATATCAATTTCGACAATATTTGAATATGTGTAAAACTAATAAACAATTTCATAATTACCTTCTAAGGAATACAAAGTGTATAATTATAGAGTGCAGCCCTTCTAGAAGCATATTATTTTTATTATTATTTTATCTAATTTAGGAAGAAATCATATTTAGTATAAATTTTATATTGTTTTGAATAAATATATTTTTTATTTTATTAATGATGGATATTCACCAACATGCAACTTGACACACATTGAAACTTTTTTCTAAATTGATTTTGAGACATACAAATATAAATTATTGTACAAAAAACTAATTAAAACATTGTTTGCGAACATGGCAGAACATTAAAAAGAATATTTTATTCATTGTAAGGAAAAAACTCAAGCAGAAGATAAATTAACAGTAATTTATCTTACTTGTTTTTTATTAAATGAAATATACATTTTAGGAGTATAAGTAAAAATAGAATAACGAACAACGTCCACAAATATAATTTGATTATCTTATTATATTATTTTGCGACTTTAATTTAGTTATTAAAAAGAGAAATTACATAATTTCCCCATCAAACTTAGACCCTTTTTTGAAATAGACACTTAAAATTTGCGCAAGTCCTATTACCCATAAAACCATTTTCAACCATTATAAATATATCATTTTAACTTATTTTTATATCAGCTGTGATATCACTCTTAAGAAGCGCGTGAATGAGGAAAATTTAGCTTCAACCAGTGGAAATATGACACGTATCATGTCAATTTGATCTCCCAATTACTCCATCTACTTCACTTAACGATAGGGCAACAAAATTGAAGAAAACCCAAGTTCTGAGCGAAAAACTTTAGCGGAGTAAAAATAACTGTTGAATGCTTCATCCCACCCCCGCCAGCGAAGAAGGGAGAGAAGAAAACAGAGAATGAAACAACAAAATCTGTCTCCGTCGCCGAGGAAATCAGCTAGCCATGGATGAAATTCTTCGCCGGCAACGACCCTGAAAGGTGTTTTGTTTGATAGACTGAGACTGTGTTATTCAGTTACAACTCAATCCTTTCATAGAAATTCCATCCGAAACAATAAAAAAAATATCCATAATTTAAAATTGAAATTATTAGAGAATGGTCAATTAGTTGCAGTATCTGATAAAGATACAATATGTGCAGAGTTAGTTTTTTGGAACACACATTCCATGACAAATTGATAATCTAAACATCAGATTTATTGTTTGATTCGCTTAACTTGTCTAGTTCATGGTTGCATTTGAAAAAAAAAACAAAGTTATAGTTTAAGCGGAAAGAAGGAGAAAGGAGAGAGTGAAATGATATATCCAGTTGGGTTTAGAGGTTGAAATGTGAACGGATCTGGGTTTTACCCGATCTTTTATTAAATGGGTGGTAGAAAATAAATTATATATTATTATTTTTTTGGAGTGAACACGCGCAGGCGTTGAGATTACCATTGTTGTCCAAATGGTGTATTTATAATGGTTGAAAATTGTTTCGTGGTGTAATAGGACTCCCACAAATTTTAGGTGTCTACTTCAAAAAATGATTTAAGTTTAATGGGGTAACTATGTATTTTCTCTATTAAAAAATCACAATTTGAACCATTTTGAATCTTCTATATCTTATTTATTAATCCTATAATTAAATTTAGCTTCTACCATATATATTATTTGTTAGTGAAAATGCTTAACGCCCAGTAGGTCACAAATTAAACCTAGTTGATTTTTCTTCTTCATTTTTTTAATCCTGCTAGTATTGAACACACACAATGCATGTTTCACATCAAAAAAATAATAACTAATTGTAGCAAATTGTTTTGTTGATATTTGAGCAATTGATTTATTATAAATTGGTTTATAATATTGACTAATGTATGTCTCAAAAGACATTTTACCAACGAAATTAAACTTGCAAAATAATAAATAACTACGGATAATTATTATCATTAGTCAATATTATAAATCACTAACCGTCATTATTATTCACCACTTCCATTAGTTCTTAATATCATTCCACTACTAATTATCAGCAGACACAACAAACAATTACAGTTAATCATTGATATCAACCACTATACCATAAGATATTACCCCAATACCACTATTATAAGTCAACACCATCTCAAATCGACACGCACAATCATCATAGTTAGTCATCACCACCATCAACTGCCATATAAATTTTTAAATATTTTATTGATATAATATTAGATTAATTTAGTAGTTTACTTGAATTTATATTTAGAAGTTTTTTTAACAAAGACATATTTTATACATTCAGATATTGAAATACGAGCAGTCTTAACTATTTAGTATTAAATATTAATGTAACAATTAAGGTATGTATTAAGATTCAGACCTCTAAATCTTAATGCATATCTTAAAATTCAGATGTACATTCGACTACATACATTTTGATCTTAGTGAAGACAAATGAGGCCTAAAATAAGCTTTTTGTAGTTAAATCACAGTTTTGAATTAATTGAACATTGCGGTTAATTAACTGAAATATTTTATTGCATGTCTATACCCAATACTCTATATTTAAAGGGAGAAGGGTCTAAAATATCACTTAACTATTTGAATTGATATAAAATTACTCTTCATCT
>JAJOOR010047852.1:0-10835 GCA_036250505.1 Solanum acaule
CCCCTTCAAAAAAAAAATTAAGTTTGTTTTTAAAAAATCTTTTTTATTTTTTTACCCCATCTCACTGCTAACCCCACCCCGCTAGTCCCACTATCCCCAAAATAAAAAGTTTATTTTTTTTCAATTTCAATTCAAAATTTATTTTCTACTCTTTAGTAAAAATAAAAGACATTTTCTCAAAAATATTTTCCATTCATAAATCAAACATGAGAAAATAAGTCAAAAATCTACTTGTTTTCCATGAAAACATTTTCTAAGAAAATATTTTTCATGGAAAACATTTTTGTTCATACCAAACACACCCTTAATCTTAACTTTTAACATAATAAATTTATTTAGATTTGCCAAGGTGAAACTATTTTTTCATGTAAAAGAATTTTTAAACAAAAGAGTGAGTGTACACACATCATCAAAAATTAGTCAAGGTGTTCGTTTACTATTGGGTGATAGTTCATGTAGAAAACTTATACTTTCAACCGTTAACTCAATAAACTGGATTGTTAAGGTGTATTTTTTTACCTTAAACTCATTTAAGGGTGAATGGAAGATTTTTAAACTTGTGGTCTAAAAAAAGGCAAAAGGGTCTGATGGACCCTTCTACTTGTATGAGTTTGTATTGTGAACCCTTCTACTTATCCCTTTGTCATCTGGACCCCTGAACCCATCTAAACTCAACATTTTAAACACTTTTTTAACCCTTTAGTTGTGCGTATACCACAAACACCTGACACGTAATTTTAAAAATAATTATAAATGACACGTGTATATATACCACTTCATGTCATCTTGACATTTTTATTATATTTAAGTAATATATTTCTGATTTTTATTTGTCATTTGCCACCAAACCCACCACTTTCCCCCACAATTTCATTTCATTTCTCTTTCATCTTTCTTAAAAAAAAAAATCAACCTCTTCTACTCTTTTCATTGAAGAAAAAACACTAGTAGTAGAAATCGTGGCTCAATCAAGGCAATCCGTCTTTGTTTTCATCCAAGTCGAAGAAGAGAGGTTCACCGCAACATCTATGTGTGGCTATATATACCCACATTTTTTCTTTCTCATTTTTTTCTTCATTCCCACAAAATTGTTTGAGTATTTTTGTTGGTTTTGTTCGATTTTCAATTTATCTATGTAACTTTTGTAACTTATTTTTGTATTTGTATGTTGTTTAGTCTAGATTTCATCTTCTATTTATTTTTATAATTTTTAGGTTTTTAGTTGATTTATACTAATTATGTTGAAATTTTTTGGGGATTTTGTTTGTTATGCTTTCAATTACATGTTTCATGATTTCTATTAGATTATAGGATTCTAACAAAAGTAAATTTCATGATGATGTAGAAAACTACAATAGGATCAACCACAAAATGAAGCAAAGAATTAAATGGAAATGCATAGAAATAAAAGGGGAGTATAACGATGGAAAAAATGAGAAGAAATTTGGAGAAAGAAGATCGAAAAAGAGGCAAGAAAAAGCTCAAATTTGTCTAATAATGGTGTTAAATGCAAATGGGGAAGAAGATGGCTTTATAAAACCCTAATGTGGCTATTAGACCCATTTAACCAGATCTCATGCTCCTCATGTGTGTGTATCACACGCCCCTTTGTTGTGTCTGCCACATAGGATGCCAAATCAAAAAACGTGTTTAAAATGTAGTGTTTCGAGGAGTTTAAGGGTTCAGTTGACAAATGATTAAGTAAAAGGGTTTGGAATACAAACTCATACAAGTACCAGACCATTTTGCCTCTAAAAAAATTATAAATATTTTTGTAGCTACAAATCTATCTCGTTAAGAGGAACATAAAAGTTTAAAGTTAATTGTGAGTACTAAATAAAAATAGACTTTTAGAATGAACGAAAAAATTAAACTTATGGTTTAAAATAAATTATAGATATTTATGTAGATATAAATATAATTAAGGATAAAGTAGAAAATTAAAGTTAGTTCTTACCTAATAGTAAAAAAAAAGGGAAAAGGGTCAACAATACCCCTCAACTTTGTTTTATTGGTTGACTATGCCCTTGTCGTTAAAAAGAAGTTATTTTTACCCTTGTTGTTATTAATTTCATTATTTATGCCCCTATGTTGACGAAAATCCCCAAATCGACTTAGATTGACCCGAATCTTAAATAACGATCCGTTCCCCATTTTAAACCCATGCCCAACCCCTCTAACATATAGTCTTCTGCTCCCTTCAACTCTCTGTGCAGCCTTAACATTGTCAATGGTGCAACCTTAACTTTGAAAAAGAAATATTCAATCATGCTTTAATTTTAGGTTATAAATCTTGGCTTTTCTAGAGTGCCATATGTTATATTTAACATTTTTGGATTTCACGAATACTTTCACAGAGTTATGTGGGTATTTGAATGGATTGTGCACCTATTTTGATGGTTGTTGATTCACTGAAAGAGATGACTGAAGGTGCCGAGTGTTAAAACTGATCATTGAATGTATATGAACCAAGATGAATTAAGGAAAATCTTGAATCTCCATTAAAGCTTCTCAGAGAAACTATACAGTGAAATGAATACAATGAAGACACACTAAAAAACTACTCTACAATTCATTTGTATCATGCCTTATATACATCTGACTACTAACCGACTTACATAAAATGAAAATATCTTCTAACAGAATCTAGAACTAACTAACTTTAGACTTAACTAACTAACAGTGACAACTGGACTAATTATCAGTGAACTAACAGTGACTAACATTTACATTCAGCTCTTTGCAATTTCCTTGTTGTATTCTCCAATAGCCCCCTTCAAGCTGGGTGATATGAAGATGTTCTTCATTCCCAGCTTGGACATGAGATGTGAATGCTGATATTTACCCAACCCTTTAGTAAAAATGTCAGCAGGCTGTTCAGAAGAACATAAGTAGTGTATGATCACAAATCCCTTCAAAGCCTTTTCCCTAATAAAATGACAATCAATGTCAATGTGTTTTGTTCTTTCATGGAACACTGGATTAGCAGCAATTTGAATTGCTGCTTTGCTATCATAGTGAATAGGAGCAGGTAGGATCAAGGGCATGTCTAGTGTCTCAAACAAGCCAATGATCCAGGTGATTTTGCAACAGTTGAGGCAAGACTCATATACTCTGTCTTAGCTGAACTCCTATAAATAATGGACTGTTTCTTGGACTTCCAAGAGATTGGTGAATTCCCATACTGCACTAGGTAACCAGTGATGGACTTCCTGGTGTTAACATAAGACCCCCAGTCTGCATCACAGTAAGCCTGCAATGATCCTGTGGATGTTGATGATAGCAGCACCCCATTGCCTGGTGATTTCTTGACATACTTCACTATTCTGATGGCAGCATTCATGTGGGAAGTCTTTGGAACCTGCATGAATTGACTCAAGTTTTGAACTGCATATGATATATCTGGTCATGTGAGAGTGAGATATAATAATCTTCCAATCAACCTTTGATATTCACTAACATCTAATAACAAAGGATCAGAATCACTCCCAACTAAGCCATCAAATTTAGTAGTAGTAAGCTTTAGGTTCTGCTCAATTGGTGTGTCCACAGGCTTAGAGCCTCCCAATCCCAAATCTGAAATTAATTCTAAAACATACTTTCTTTGGTGCATCAAAATTCCTTTTGAGTTTCTGGCAAATTCAATCCCAAGGAAAAATCTCATGCTCCCCAAATCTTTAATCTTAAAGTTATCCTTCAGGACTTGTTTTGCCTCTTCTATTAGTTGTGGACTACTTCCAGTCACAAGAAGATCATCCACATATATGAGTATCACAACTATCCCAGCATGAGTCTTCTTAGTCATAAGAGAATAATCAAGATGACTTTGTTGAAACCCTGTTGCTAACAAGGCATTAGTCAACTTAACATTCCATTGTCTAGAGGCTTGCTTCAGTCCATATAGTGACTTAATCAATTTACACACTTGAATTCCTTCTCCATTATTCTGGTGGAAACCTTGGGGCAATTGCATATATACTTCTTCAGCTAAATCTCCTTGCAAGAATGCATTATAAACATCCATTTGTTGAATATCCCAACCTTTTACTACTGCAATAGATAGCACTGTTCTTACTGTGACCATTTTGACAACTGGGGAAAATGTTTCTTGATAGTCCAAACCTTCCTTTTGGTTGTAGCCCTTAGCTACCAACCTAGCCTTAAACCTCTCAACTTGTCCATCAGCCTTGTATTTTATCTTATATACCCATTTGCATCCAATAACCTTCTTCACATAGGGCAGTGGAACCAGTGTCCATGTCTTGTTGTCCTCCAAAGCTTTGATCTCATCCTTCATAGCTTGAACCCATCTATCATGTAGCATAGCCTGTTGATAAGTGCTTGGTTCTACTTCAACTGAAGAGCTGGCAATACAACACTGATATGGTCTTGACAAATGGTCATAGTTAACACTGTCAGATATAAAATAGACACAATTGGTTTGCTTAGTTCTTCCTGATATCACAAAACCTTTCTGCCATAAAGGAGCTTTACTTAACCTTGTTGATCTTCTTTATTCCTTCTCAGTAGACTGAATCATTACATTTTCTTCAGCTACAGGTATTGTGTGTTCTATGGCAATATCTGGCACAACTACTGCACCATCTTCTACTTCTACTGCACCATCTTCTATGACTGCTGGTTGAGGAGTTTGAACATCTTATGTGAACCAAGGATCAGCCTCTGTATTGGGTACTATAGGATCAACATTCATCTTCCTATTTTCGGTAACCTTCAACACATAGAGTTAAAAGGAAAGATGTTCTCAAGAAATATGACATCTCTGCTAATAAAGAAAATATGGTGCTCTAGATCATATAGCTTGTACCCCTTTTGTGCATCTCCATATCCCACCAACACTGACCTGGTTTCTCTTAGACCAAATGTGTCAGTTTTGTGTGTTATAGTAGCATGACATAAACATCATATAACTCTCATATAGGATATATCAGGTGGCTTTCCAAACATTATTTCAAAAGCAGAAACTTTATTTAATATTGGCAATGGTACCCTATTTAGGATATGTACAGCAGCTAGTATACACTCTCCCCAAAATCTGATTGCTCTAGTAGTTTCTAGGATGTATCTATGCTTTCTTTCCACTACACCATTTTGTTGAGGTTTGTATGGACAAGAACTTTGATGAATTATGCCATGATTCTTAAACAACTCATTACACTGAGAGTTAAAGAATTCTCCCCCATTATCTGATCTGAAGCACTTAACCTGCACACCAAACTGTGTTCTAACCATCATAAGAAACTGCTTCAATATAGTGGAAACATCAAATTTGAGATGCAATAGAAAAACCCAAGTCTATCGGGAATGATCATCAACAAGTGTAAGAAAAAACTTCATGTTATAATGTGTTGCAGCCTTATATGGTCCCCATACATCTAAGTGAATCAAATCAAAACATCTAACACTTCTATTGTAGCTAGCTTTAAAAGGAAGTCTTATTTGTCTTGCTAATGGACATACATCACAGTTGTCTAGTGTCAAATTTGTATTATTCTGCCTGAGCATACTTATTTTCTTAACTACATTCATAGGCATATGCCCCAATCTCTTGTGCCAAACACCACCATTTTCACATCCTTTTGCTATTGTTAAAGACTTTCTTCTTGCCATTTGTTGTTGTTTCTGTGCCTTCAGCAAGTACAGCCCATCCTTCTCCTTACCAATCTCCTTCACTCTCCCAGTGAAGAGATCCTGAATGATGAAGAAGTCAGGGAAAAACAAAGCACAACAATTCAACTCTTTTGTGAGCTTAGATACTGACAAAAGATTGAATTTAAAAGTTGGTACACATAGAACACCCTTAATAACATCACCTCATGTTAGCTTAGAGTTTCCTGACTGTGTAATGGTTGCTGAGTCTCCTGTTGCTAGCTGAACTTTCCCTGGATTACTCACTGTTAATCCATGATTTAGTAAGCTTATAGTTCCAACCATGTGGTCAGATGCTCCACTATCTACTATACAGTCCAAACAATTACTATCGGCAACATTACATAAAGAGGTACCTGTAAACATACCTGCCATGTGTGCACTAGATTCAGTGACTTGGGACTTGTTTAACATTTGTAAGATTTGATTATACTGATTTGGTGTGAAATGAGGAACAAACTCATTCCCTATGTTTGTTCCATGCTGCGAATGTTGGTTGTATTGCTCATCCCCAGATCTCTGAGATCCTCGCGATCTATTGGATGTTTGCACCATGTTAACTCTCTTCTTTCCTTTCCAGTTCAGAGGATAGCCAATCAACTGAAAGCAGATATCCTTAGTGTGACCTTGCATGTTGAAGTGAGTGCAATGTTTTAGCTTGTTGCAATCTTCCCTAGTGTGCCCTTTCATATCACAATAATCGCAATAAGAACCACCTCATCTTTGCTGTTTCTGAGGATTTCCATAGCCTCTACCTCCTCTGCCTCTAGATCCTGAACCTCCAAATCCTGAGCCACCATGTCTATTTATTAGCAATGCAGTGTGATCATTATCTTCACTTCCTCCATGAGTTTCTCCACCCAAGGCTTTCTAACTCTCATCTTGTACAATCATAGCATAACATTGATTAACACTTGGTGGAGGATTCATCATGAGAATTTAACTGCGTGCTTGGCTATAGCTGTCATTCAATCCCATAAGGAATTGTAGTAATTTCTGTCTAATCATATTATCAGTATAATCCTTAGATTTAGCACATTCATAGGATGGAGGAGGGACAATTGAATCAAATTCATCCCATAGATCCTTTAAGCAAGAGTAGTACACATAAATAAGGGAAATACCTTGAGTATAAGAAACTATAGCCTTATGCAGATGGAAAATTCTAGACATATTGACCTTGTCAAATCGTTCCTGTAAATCAAACCATACTAGTGCTGCACTAGATCGAAAAAGGATGCCACTAACCAGCTCATTGCTTACATTCGTCATTATCCAGGAGATCACCATCGCATTACACCTATCCTACTGTTTCTTCTCCACATCGTCAATGAAGTCGTCTCGCTTAATGCTACCATCAATGAACCCCAATTTATTCTTTGTGAGGAGATTGAGTTGCATCGCATGACTCCAAAGGGTGTAATTCTCCATTCCGACAAGCTGAATCCCAATTTGCACAGCTCCTGGTACATCGGAAGAGGTAAGATACAGAGGATGGTCATGGTCGATCTTCTTCACCATTTCGTTCAATTAGAAAACTGGAAATTGGATCTGTAAACACTTGTTGCGTCTCAAGATCATCTACATCACTCTGATACCATGTTAAAACTGATCATTAAATGTATATGAACCAAGAAGAATTAAGGAAAAGCTTGAATCTCCATTAAAGCTTCTCAGAGAAACTATACAGTGAAATGAATACAATGAAGAGCACACTCAAAAACTACTCTACAATTCATCTGTATCGTGCCTTATATACATCTGACTACTAACCGATTTACATAAAATGAAAATATCTTCTAACAGAATCCAGAACTAACTAACAGAAGACTTAACTAACTAACAGTGACAGCTGGACTAATTAACAGTGAACTAACAGTGACTAACATTTACATTCAGCTCTTTGTAATTTCCTTGTTGTATTCTCCAATACTGAGTTATGTCGTTTCTGGTTTCATTTTCTTTCTCTGATGTTAGTTGTTCGTTCTTTTTGTCGGAGGTCGGGTCTTGGCACATAAAATGAGATTCAAAGTGGTCTTAAATAAAGATAAGAATAGGATTAACGCTACTTTGGACTTTTTTGTTAATTGAACTAAAAGGTTAAAGAACGCCTTCCTTGTCCTGGATCTTAGCCTTAACATTGTTAATGGTGTCCAATTACTTTACCTCTAAGGTAATAGTCTTGTCCGTCAAGGTCTTCACAAAGATATGCATTTTTCACCACTTGGTGCGCCCAGATTTGAAGGTGAAGGGTTCCACTGCACAGAGAGTTGAAGGAAGAAGAAGAGTATAGAGAAGACAATGAGGAAAAATGGTTGTAAAGAGATGAAGAATAGAGAGATGAATTTGGGGATTTAATTTGGTAATATTTATTTGATTTAGCGGGTCGGGTTCAAATTAAAAGAAGAAATCGGGTAATTTAATTTAGATTGGGTTATTTTTGTTGATTTGGGGTTTTCCATTCAATTGAAGGGTACATATGACAAGTTTGTAGACGGCGAGGATATAAATAACTTCGTTTTAACGGCAAGGACATAGTCAACCAATAAAACAAAATTAAGAAATATTTTTTACCCTTTTCCCAAAACAAAAAAAATTGACAAGGCAAAGGGTGACTTTTTAAGTTTTAACATATGCTACAGTAAAGAAAAAATCACAGAAA
Organism: Solanum acaule; assembly: GCA_036250505.1. Taxonomy (NCBI): domain Eukaryota; kingdom Viridiplantae; phylum Streptophyta; class Magnoliopsida; order Solanales; family Solanaceae; genus Solanum; species Solanum acaule. Next base: position 8,333 of record JAJOOR010047852.1, read on the forward strand.
CTTGGGATGGTCAGAATGAGAAATTTCATGTAATCTGCTGATTCATGTTGGGAAGAATAGTGAAGTAAGCCAAAGAAAGAGAAGTAAAATCAAGAAGAATAAGGTCTTTAAGATTGATGTTAATAATAGACAAAATAATGAGTAACATAGCTTAAAGAGATTATTTTGTACTTTTTATTAATTTTATTCACATTAATTAAGCAAGCTATTTATCTAAATTATTTATTCTTGGTCATGTCAATCCACATGTATTTGAATTACGTCCATAAATTTAATCATACCACTTTAAGGGGTTAACAAAATCAGCTTTTCCTAAGAGAAGTTTTCAAATATCTTCTATCTATATATAATATATAATAGGAGAAGAAAAAATGCCACATGTTAGCACCACAAATTTTCAAAATTTTAAATTATAAATAACCAAATATTATATAACTAATTAATTATTAAAAATTCATCTTTAAAATGAAAATACACATGTCAAATAATGACAAATGTCGGCATTTTTATAAGCAATTTTTTTTTTTAAATCCAATTTATAAATTAGGAAAAAATAGATTTTTTTAAAATTTAATCTAGGACAGATTTACTATTTTGAAAAATCTAAGATTAAAAAGTAAAAAACATTGTGCATCAGTTAAACGTTGTGCATAACTCCCACTAATTAAAACTGATTTTTGTGGATAATCTTTAGAAATTTTAAGTATTATAAAATAATAAAAACTGAAATAAAAGAATAACTGCTAAAAAAGAAATAACTGCTTAGATTTTCATTTCCTTTAATAGGGAAAAATCATTATTTTTGTGTTGTAGACTGTATTTCACTTCCATTATTTATGGAATATATCATCGATTAATATTTTTAACACAATTTAACTATCTAGCAATCATCTCGGTGGATATGATTGATAAATTTTTCACTATATTATGTTTGTATATGTATCTTTTTTTTCTTTTCATCTTTTATAATTTAATTGCATAAAGTAATTAAAATGACAAAAAGAAAAGTGATTTGCCAGAAATGGATTATACTAAAGGTGTAAATCTTTTCTTAAAAATATGGCAAGTAAGAGATTTGTAATTTTTATTTTTTATTTGTAAATTACAAGTAATAGGTAAAAAAAATATTAATATTTGTTTATATCTATAACTTTGAAATTCGTACTTTTTTTGTTTTTGCTTCTATTAAAATTTGGCTAATGTGTTAAGTTTTTTTTGGAGTCTTTTTTTAATTTTTATTAGTTAATTAGTAAATAGTTAATAATGTTTCTATTAAGATTTTTTTTGCAGGGACATAGAAACTATGAAAACAAAGCAAAAGATGTATTTACATATAAGAATTAAGTCTTCTTTTCTTCTGTCTTAACATTAAAACTTTATCAAAAGTTATGTTCTCTTGTATAAAGAGTATATATAATTAAGTTGAATACTTTAGGATTAAGTCAAATAATTTTTACATTCAATAGTTTTATTTGTTGTCATCATCGTCATGTTCTTTATTTGTTTTAAAATTTTCATATTATAATTTTATAGAATTTAATTTTTTTTTTTTGCTACTATAAACTATAAAACTGTAAGGATTTATTATTAAAATTGTACAAATATTTTTTGATTGCAAAAACCAGACAAAAGGGTTACATAGTATTTTAAAAATGTTGATGTTGCATAGTGTTGAAATTGTGGTGATTTAAATTGTAAGATCAGACGAAAAAAATTGTTCAAATTGTTATTGGATGCATTCGTTAATCAAATAGATTTTAGTCGTTATTAGAGGTTTTAATATAAAAAAAAATTCAATTTTATTAAATTGAGAAAGTAAAATACAATATGAATTTAAATTCAATTTGTGCTAACCAAATTTAACATAGAATAATAACTATATGTATTTACAAAAAAAAAAATATCAATATTTATTAGTAAGTGTTTCATAGGAGTCCGAGTTCATACATTACATTGCAACCATTTAAGAATAATATATTTAATTAAAAATATAATATAGATGAAAAGTCCATACTTCAATTCCTGCTCACTTTTTTGTGACAATAATTTTTTTAAAATATATTTTAAATTAACTTAAATAAAAGACAAAATTTAAAATTTGAATAGCATGCCTACATTTTGATATTCAAGTGATGAATTCTTAGCCTTATGATATGAATTTTCTTAGTTCTATTTTATTTAAATTCAACTATTAAATTTTCTTATATATTCATTATTCTAACAAGTGGATGATATTGATAGGGTGATGGTATTTATCATTTTAAATAATTTAAAAAATAAAAATTAAAAATTTAAATAATGAGAAAAGATTATTATTGTCAAAGTTAGACAATGAACTAAATTTATATATTGATTTATTTATATAAATTTTCTATTATAACACATCAAAATGCTAAAGGTTAACATTCTCAAATAAACCTTATAATATTATCTTCTAATAAGTTAAAATTTTAAATTATCAATCAATTAGTATTTAAGATTACATTTATCAACTAACCGCGCA
>JAJOOR010047879.1:0-10769 GCA_036250505.1 Solanum acaule
GGGGGGGGGGGGAGGGTCAAGTATGAATGTTTTTAAAAATATTTTATAAAAGATTTATTTTTAAAAAATGATGGGGAATTGTGGGGGTACGTGGAGGAGGTGGTGGACTGGGATAAAAAAAATAATTTAAATTTTATTTTTTAAAAAAATATTTTTTTTATGGATAGTAATACTTTAATCTTTGATTTTTAATTAATATTAATAGTTTATTATTTATTTTTTGTCAAGGTGGAATATTTTATCCATGTGGAATGTCATGTGTCAAGGTTTTTTCAAATAAAAGAGAGAGTGTATTACACACACCACTGAGGTGTGTTTCTCAAACTAAAAAGTGATAGTTTAGGTATGAAACTCACACTCTCAATAGTTTAGGTATGAAACTCAAAAAAGTTGGATAGTTTAGGTGTGTTTTTGACACTTATCTCTTAATTATATATTCTTCAAATTATTTCTTATAACTAAGAATTAAACATAAACCAATATGAATATTATGATAAAATATTCATATTCATCGTTACTTTAAAATACATTCAAAACTCAAACCAAATAAATAAAAATGAACGAAAAGAGTAATTCGTTATTATAATCAAGTATATATATTGCATTGTGTCATCATTATATATAACTTAAAAAGTTTTCTTTATGATAAGATTTAGGTCTCAATTATAATGGTGGGACCGATGATTTTAATCCTAAAAAAGAAAAACACGACAAAGCTAGTATGTTATCCACAGATCCTATTGAGGCTTAGGACTGTACACGCATCCCATGAAGATCGAGGGCCCGTTTTACGTATAATCCAACTTTTTTTATGAAATAAATATATACGTAAAAGTTATATATAGAGATATTTTACTAGATATTACTTCTTCTGTCCATAATTATTTGGCAGGTATACTAAAAATAGATGTTTAGGATTAATTGTCAATTTAAACAATTAAGAAATAATTGATCACTTTTTTCCAATTCTACCCTTAATGATAGTGTAATTCAATTGAAAAGTTATGTAGACTTTTGGTATTCTTGGTATAGTAGGGTTATTGTTATGAATGGGCCTAGACCAGTATTGGCAAATCAGCCCAACACCGGATTAAGTGGCTATGTGTGGGATCTGGGTTGATAAATAGAGACTTGTGAGAGCAAAATAGGTTTATGTGAATTATGATTTTGCTTAGGCAAAGACTATGCTTCTCATCCCCAATTCTCTCTTAGTTCCCTCATCCCATCTTCTTCATAGCTACTGTTATTGTTCGTCTTTTCATATTGTAATTGCTCATTTTCGTATGAATCAAAGCTTGTTAGTTTGTTCTCTCTATTGTTGTTGTTGAGTTGAGAAAATCACTACATCCATTTTATTGTTTGTTACAGTTATATTAGTGAAATTACACCTTTTATTAAATTTTCCTTGAGGGGTGTGCATGATCTTACTCTGACAAACAATTGTAGATGGAGGGAGTACTATTTAATTTATTTATTAAAAGGTTTTTACAATCTATAACTTTAGATAAAAGTATTTGAATTTATATATGATTAAGTTTAAACAACAATGGTTAAACTCAGTAATGTGTGTAGAATTTCATATAAAAACAACTAAATTATGTTATATATAATTTAAATTAAACTGAATTTCATTCATACAGTAAACATTCTTTCATATATTGTATAAAAAGTAGTGTTCTCAAACATTATATTTTTAAACTTCTCTCGAAATAGGAAATTTTTTGTTCTTTTCGTTTTAATTTGTTTGTCATATTTTGATTTGACATAGAGTTAAAAAAATTGAAAAGAACTGAATTTTATGGTCATAAATTAAAGAATATCATATGTACCAAAAAGGTCATATGATTTTGTGGTCATAAACATGTCAGTTGTAACGTGAAAAGTTAAAATTAAAAATGCAAATATATATATAATTCTTTTAAATAAACAAAAGAATAAACAAATTAAAACAAACAAACTAATTTTTCGAATATGATATATATATATATATGGACTTGGGCAAAATATATATAGACTAAAAATGGGTAACTTACAAAATTCTCATTACTTTATAAGCTAATTACTTAGATACACACTAATTAATAATATTACAAATCGTACCTGATTTTGGTGCGTTCATATATATGTACTTCGAAATATATGAGATTAAATTTAAATGTAGCTTGTTTTAGAGACATTATATTTTTTAACTAGTGATATAAAATATAGTTATTTTAAATTATAGAAAATCTAATAAAAATATTTGTGCAATTAAATAGTTCGAGACGTTTGAAATCTTCAAAATACGTTGGTGGGGACTTGATCCAATCTATCGGCCACTCTGTTTTTTATTGGTTTTTCATCTGGTGTTGGATTCCACGTTAGAGACCTGACTAAATTTGAATCGCCACTGCAGGGGTCATTCAAAATGACACTCCCAACAAAATTTTCCCGACTAAAATCCTGAAATCACTAATTAAGAATGAAGTAATTCTACCACCGCATCACTAATTCCTATTGGTATAGAGTATAGACTACTCTGTTTATTAGTGGAGTAATGTCTCTTTCTGTCAAAACGTGTAAAATATGTCTTATTGGACTTCCAAACAAAAGGGACCCGGAATTCATAAGCCCACGAGGCAGCTCAGTGTATTCGATCCACGTGTCGATATGTGGTTAGCTGAATCATCAAATTCCCACGAGGAGAGATGATATATATCACGTGGCTGCTGCATGCTTCTTGGACCCACATGCCCTGGATAAGGTTTACAAGTTGTTGTAGTACTACTCTATTGTCCCTTAAAGTAATGATCTAAAATGAAAATACACACCTTTATACCTTTATTTGACTACATTGAAAATAAATACACACATTAATAAAGAGTGTTAAAAAATTATTAATATTAGTTAATTTCCATCGAATTCAATATCCCGATAGACTATAGAGACATCTATAAGAAAAAGTTAATTATCACTAAAATTATATTTAGCAGCAATTAAATTATTATCGTTAATTAATTACCGATAAAAAATATTTTTGATACTCTACAAAGTTCTTTTCGGATGGAAAAAGTGAACAATGATTAGGTTTTACATACACATCGTCTTATTTAAGATAATTAAATCGATACGTGTGAATTTAAGAGTGACATCAAATTGAAAAAGTGTCGACAAAAAGATTTGCATTTATTCCTTTTCACAATTAATATGTCTTAATCGATGCCATCGATTCGATGACGTTGTTTTGAAAAAAGAAAAAACAACAGTGAAATTTTCATTTTTCTTTATCTTTATTCGTCTTATAAGACAGAATGAAACGTCCAAACAACTTAGTTTTGAGCAACACATTTTTATTCTAGTAGAATCACTAATCATTTATCTATGCCATAGTTACTTAGAAGGATTTAATCAATAGATTAATTTATTATAAGTTGAATTAGTATATTAAATTATCATGATGATAATGTTTAAAACAAAAAACAATAAAAACGTAGTGTAAAATATTAGGACTTCAATCCGTGCTGTAAATTTGTTGATCAAAGTAGGTGCATAAATCTTATACAACATATCGATACACAAATCTTCTATATTGCGTAATAAAATATAGCGATACACAAATCTTATATATCGCGTAATAAAATGCTAATGATTTTGCAATTGACATGCTTGATTAATAAGATAAAAAGCATATTTCTTGCTTATTTAGTAAAGTTAAATTTTTGACCATATTTTACCGATACACGATAGCGTCTAGTAAATATTGATAGATGATTGTGTAAACAACGTAGCTTTTATTACATATGTATTTTAATCTCTTATAATAAATAATTTATTTTATTTTTATTCTCGGATGCTTTCAATCCTAAATCTTAGTTTATGTCTTTGTTAAATTGTATCTCAATTAGCAGATAAGCATTTGAAATATTCATAAAGATCAAAATATCTACATCATCTAGTTAGAGAAATTAATACGCCACTAACGACCCTCGAATCAAGAAGAAAAAAATAGAAGAATCAAGGGAGAAAAACAATTATACCCACATCATTTTATTAATTAAACTATATTTCTTTATATTTTGTTTTTGATTTCAATTTATTTCTTTCACTTTAAAATATTGCAAACACAATTCTCACTAAATACATATTTCATTCTCCTTTTCTTAATGGTACACCGTTCTCCTATATCATAAAAATCCTAAATACATTAAAAAAAATATTTTCAATAGACCTCAGCCCAAAAACTTTCTAATCAAAGCTGCGGATACTCAATAATACATTACCTATAACGCATCTTTTAATTGATTTAATAATTAAAAAAAAAAAACAGCATTATTATTTAATGTAAATAAGTTAAAACCTTTTATTTATTGAGTGGTCTAAAAATAGGAAGACAGCTGTATAAGATATGACTTTGAATCTTTCTGCTCCTATATATAGCACCTGGCTCGGAGATCACAGAATATACTAAACAAAAAATAATACTACTACTAAAGAATGGTGAAGAAACCAAAATGTTGCCTTTATCTGCATTTGCACCTGCACCTTTTATTTGTCTCTACTCTTTTTCTCTTGTTTTTTCTATGTTCTTTTACATCTTCAAACTTGTTTTTATGAAGAAAAAGAAAAATGAAAGCAAAAAAAAAAAAAAAAACTTGAACATCTCATTTAATATATAGTATTGTAGTTCCATTTGTTGTCTGGAACTATCCTTGTTCAACAGGAGTCAATTGACATTCTTTCGTCCATTTATATTGTTTAAAATTTTTTTATTTATTGAATTTCTTTGAAAAGTACTGTAAATTATATTTCAAGTTGATTTTGTACGGAACAACTCTTGATTTCAGTTAAGAAAGGGAAGTTGGAGAAGAGGTGCAGGTTCAATTGCAGGCGAATGTCATTTTGGATAACCTTAGAAATTATAATAGTGACGAAGCTAGAAATTCTAACAGAGGAGCAAGGAAAATGTTTGAGTGTCACACTTTGAATTTAACCCTACTATCTGAGGTAATTCTCGAGCCACTTTTTACGATTCAACAAATGAGATTCAATTGAACCTCTTTAAATCGTAATTATGCATTTCCTTGAAGTGAGTGGTGCCCTATATATTTAGGGCTTTTAGCTTATGATATTTCTAGCAGGTTTCAAAAAAGATATATTTAGGCTGCTATAGAGAAAGATCGATCAGTAATTTTGATGGCAGATTCTACGAGATCAAGAAAGTACAATAATAACATACACCGTGTATCTCGAGATCAAGCAAATGTAAGTACTAATTAAGGTCTTCCCTATTTATTACTATAACGTAAAGCAATTGATCTAATTAAATTCTCCTTTAAAGAGTTAAATTCATGCTGAAAATTTGTCAGGGTTTCGAACATATGGACATCGACAATCAATCAGTATGTTTGATTTGTTTCTATAATGTCAGATAATTAAATTAAGGCAGATCTGATTTTTTTATTTGTTTCTATAATGTCAGATATAATTAAATTAGGGCAGGTGTATTTGATCTTGATTTGTCCTTTGAGGGATTGGGATCTAGAGTCTTTAGGGATTTATAGATCTGTAAAACTACTAAACCCTCTTCATAAGCAATCATGTATAGTTATATCTCTTTACAATGATAATTCGATCTCTATAACAATATTTTTTATAATAATTAATTTCTTTTAAATGATTTTTCATGTTATGTTATATTATAATTTATATGTTTTCTGTATATGACAATATTTTGCTGTAATAGCTGGAAAAAAATATCCTAAGAAATGATGTTGTTATAAATTTTTTTGATTTAATACAAAAATAGAGAAAAAATTGCAAAAAGAAGTTGAAGACCATGTAAAGGTATCTTGATCTTTGAGTGGTCTGCAAAAAAGTCATTTAAGTTGGCTAAATTACTTTTTCTATTGCACATTCATGATTTTGATCTTATCCTTAATTATACCATAGAAGGTCCTCATTTGACTTTTGTGTTGATACTTGTGAAAGTGTAAGACGAGGGGTGAATTGCTTTTTTTTTTTTTAATTGACTAATAGATCTTACTAGTCAAATATATAAAATATAACTACAGATAAGTAAATATTGAAACTGAAAATGTTAGAAGTAGAATTTACACAAGATATTTTTATATTGGTGGTCATTCAAAATAAATTTTAATGCAGTATATCATTATATTGCAAAGGTGTTTGATTCTAGCCCTTTGAATTTGTTTTTGTACAAAATTGGAATGTATTTCGTTTGACTACCCTTAATATTTTTTTCTCACTTGAAATCTTTTGATATAATAGCCCCACTAATAATGTTCTCTCTTCTCTTTTTTGATATATCACTATTTGGTAACTAAGTTGATTTCATTACCAAAGTATACATTTGTATCAGTACAAATAGATAGGATTGCTGGACATGATCATGCCCCAACAACCTCCTAGCAACAAGACATTAAAACATAAACTAAACCAATCTAACATCTATTAATTGTATGAAGATTTCAAACTGAATAGGAGTTGTGGCTTTCCAACCAAACGACCCCTTATACTATGTTAAAAGAGAGCAAAGAACATAAGAAGGTTCAAACTATTTGCATGATTTTCATCTTCTAAGACAACTCAAGAGATTTGATCTTCATAAAAAGGACTATTGCAATGATTTTCTTATAACAATAATTTGTCAATCATTAAAATTTAAGTACTAACAACTTGATAGTATAAAATGAATTTTATTTTATGTGATTAGATTAGTAGTATAAACTAGCTGCCGTTCATGTTAATTATTATGACATTAATTGATCTGGATAATTTTATAGTTGATCGATCTATTGCAATGGTTAATTACCGGGAGGTTACTTTCTACAATCAATGGTCAAAGAGACCTTATATTATTCTTATTACAAATGATTAATTCTTTGATTACATATGTGTAGCATTTCATTAGTTTTCCTTTCATAATTACTCTATCCATTTCGATATATATAATATCATATAATATCATTTACTTATTAGTTTGTTAAAAACAATGATACATTAGTAATCAGACTTTTTATTTTATCCTTAATATCATGTTATTATAGTCAAAAATATAAAATATAAAATTTAAAACTACAAAATTCTATTAAAAATAATAAACTTAAATTTTCTTGTCCAGTTAAATAACGTAACATAAAGTGAAATCGGAGTAGTGTATGTAGTGGATTTTCCTCCGCTCCGTATAACTATACTTTTCTTGACTAGAATTTTCATAATTATGAGATATTTTATCACTTTGTTTTGTCATAATCAAGAGGCCACCATGTTATATTAAATAAACTAGATGGGGATGCCCGTGCGCGCACGGGCCCAACACGTGATTATGGTCGGCAGTAATATGATAGGTTGGTAATATATATAAGTATTATTATATTTGTTATTGCACTGCCTATGCTCGTTTCGGCAATGTTTTATACATATTTACATCTTTGTACACAAAAGGTAAAATAGATGTCATGTTGATGCTTTGTAGTTGACAAAATTTCTGCAATTACAAAGAAGAGTGTTTTAGATTGTGGAGGTATAATTTAATAAGAATGGAGCTAGTGTGGCAGATTGTGACGTACCTTTGTTGTAACTGTGGATGTCTTGCCCCCTTTTTTTTGCAAATTTTCACTGGCGGCAGTGCATTGACAAACTGGAATTTGATATGTTGCAAACAGTTGCCATCAAAAACATAAAACCCAACAATAAAAGTAGAAGGAAAACGGAGTGTTGATTTAGGACAACCAAATTAGTGCTTGGTAAATTAGTATCACCGCCTCAAATATAGAAGAAGAGTATTAACTTCAATTCCGTCAACCATAAACCGAGTTAAGAAATGGATTCTGATACTCAAACTTCAGAAACAATGAATACTATGCACTCAAATATTGCCATATCTCATATGAAAGGACTTGATAAAGGCAAGAGCCATAGAGATGTGAGAGGTTTTGCTTATTTTTAGTCACATATCTCTATTTTATGCCAACAAACTGATGTTGTATTCCATAATAATGTGTCCGAGAGGAGATTTAAATGATAATAAGTTTCAGAGATTATGTTATCTTAACTTATGGCTAAGCAAGTCTAATTATATATCAAATAAATTTTGAACCAACATATACAACCCATAAACACAAAACATACAACAATGTGTTCATAACTTCCTTAAATTTGCTAATGATCTGCCAGGTAAACATAGACACAGCAAAAAGAATAGTCTTCCAACGGTTTAAAGCGACTCTTTTTTCGACATCCTTTGCTAGACGGAATTTTTCTAGCCCAATAATTTAATGGATTAAAAACTTGCAAACAGCCCTAAATAGAGACATTAGTTTTAAATTGAGCTATTGCAGGAGACTAAGCAGACACCCATGGGTATTTTCTGTTTAATTTTAACATCAAATTTTTAGCATCCACAAATGTCAATAATTTAATGGAAACGAACGGAACATGCAATACATACACCATAAACACAACAATTCGAAAATTAAAAAGAAGGCAAAGGCAAAGCCAAAACCAAACTACGGAAGACGAAAAACCAAAAGTTCAAAAATCACATGAGAAATGGAAGCAAAATTGAAGCAGCAGTGCGGAAGAAGGAAAAGTGAAATCTAATGCCTTTTTTTCCCTTTGCGAGAACTGGAAAGAGCTGAAAAGCAAAGACCTTTATCTGCTTTCTTTTTGGCTTTTGCTTATATGAGAACTGAAGAGTTTTTTTTAGAGTAAAGTGGAAAGAGGCCACGTACACTACAGCAGTGGCTAGCTGAACACTTGGAAGGAAAGGAAGGAAAGCTGTAAGCTAAAATGACCAAAATGTCCTTCATAACTAAAACTAATTTCCAAAAACAGACATCTGCTATGCTGACACTTCTACTATGGTAGAAAGAAAGCTACTTATATTCTTGAAAATTATGTTTATTTGCTAATTATATTTAAATGGAGATGGATTCAAGATTTAAATTTTATAGGTTCAATTTTTAGCATCATACCTACTGTATTTTAAAAGTTATAAGTCCAGACATATTAATTGTTGATTTTACACATAAATTTATACTCCATGTAGAAAATACTAAATTTATATGAACCCGGTGCATAACCTATTCATTGCCTGATTACCAAATGTATTATAAAAGTTGTATCGTGATTGGCTTTTACTTTCAGGTTTTGTAGTAATATTGCTTAAGAGATTGAGGTTTCTTGGTTGAATTTTCTTATTGTGTGTCTACTTTCTTTTTCTTCCTTCTTTTACATTTTTTTTTTTCATTCACCATTTTTATGTAATCAGTCGATATATTTTGAGGGATTTAGCCCAATTAATTCCCACCACCCCCACTCAATGGTGTTCTAAAAGAAAATGGACATAGATAAAAATCTTACCTTGTGAACTTGAGATCAAATTTCTTTGACATATATACACGGAACACGAGAAACTTCTTACAAATCAAATATTTCTCTATGTCTAACACACATCACTTTTATGGTTACGTATTTTACGCACATAACTAGACGCGTTATGACTAAAAATTTTCGTCCCTGCCCATATTTTGTCCCCTTCTCGTCTTCTCCCCAAAATAGAATTTTCGAAGGATGCAAAACTTCGGATGAAAATTCTAGTGTTTATTGTTCAAATATATTTTGTGGAAATCATATATTTGTATATATATATATTTATATATATAACCATTTTATGAATTTTTCTGTTATCTAGCTCGTAAATAAAATTCAGTGATCATACGTAAAATTAGGATGATCGAGCTAACGTTCACCTAGAAAATCAGCACTAGTGTTTTTTCCATTGAAAAATCTTCCAGTATGTTTTGCCATCAGGATAAGCACGACCATTTTTAAGAAAAACTAGCTAAATAGTTGTTATTGCCAACATCAATTAGAGAATCATCAAACATTTTAGAAAAAAATTAATGATATTTAAGTTATTTTGAGTAAAGAATTATGATCCAATAGATATTTTGTGATGATTCGTCTTTACTTTCACACTTCTAAGTGATTATACTAGGTGAAAACTTCTAATTATTATACATGACTACTATCACTCAACATGTTACGAAAAAATAACAAGAATGTGAATTCATGCATGTTTAATTAAACAGGTAAATAATCATAATCCATAATAATATTATTGTGATTTGTGTCCATCACTATTACAGTATGATAGGTGAGATTTTCACCTCATACAACTCTTCAGACGTAAATAAATAAATTTTAAGACTCTTCACTATTATTTTATCTCAATATGTTTGTCAAATAAAGTTAAAATCTACTCCCATAAGATTCCAAATTGGACTTATTGAACTCTTCTACATTTGCAACTAACAAATAAGTAATTCTGAATTGATATTATGGTATAAGAATTTTCATTTTCTTTATTGATGAACAACCTTATCATTTATTATGAGAATCTTTCACCCCTCCTAAATTTTAATATTTTTCACAATTCCCCCCGCCCCTAACCTATTCATTCATTGCAAAATCTTGATAAAGCCACTTGTGATGGTCATGAGAGTAATAAAATTAGGAGTGATAAATGTACGATTAGAGTTGAATTTAAATAGATCAAAATGTGTTGAATCAATGATGGGTTATTGCTACTTAGGGTAACATGCATGGTTTGTGTCAAGTTGTGTTGAATAATGAATCATGACCCAACACTTAAAACAAGTTTTAATTTCTTTGTTTTATCTTTCTTGTAAATTGTTTGACTACCAAACAAAACTAGGAGGTTATTTATTATTATTTTTAAGTTTTATTATTAGTATTTATTATTA
>JAJOOR010047880.1:0-11466 GCA_036250505.1 Solanum acaule
AAAAAAAAAAAAAAAGGAAAATAGTATTTGTATCATACTATGAAACTACAATATCTGAAATTGATTTCTACTCACATTCAAAAAGTTTAGCTCAATCTTTTTCTCCAAAAGTTAGGATTGTAACTTTTATTGTCGATCTAATTGTTGTTATCCAACATCTGGCCTCCGGTGTGTACTCTTAACTCTCCTTTTTCATTTTTTTCCTTATTTGTTTTTAGTGAATTAAAGACTTGTATTTGTTCGTATTGTTACTTTAGGTTAAGATCGTTGTTTCTTTTTAAAAACTAGTATACGTACCCGCGCATTGCGTAGATATTTTAAAATATAATAATATTTTAAATTTAAAATAATTAAGATATATTGCCTATTTTGTAATGTATATTTTAAAAGTAATAATATTAATCATTAACTTATTTATTTGAGCACATTAAATTAATATTATATAACATGATTTTCATAATACCAGACATGGTACATGCACATATTTAGTGCAATAAGATCCTAAGACCACATTTGCTTTATTACTCTTCATAGGATTTTGTATTTTGAAATGACTCTTTGGTCATAATAATTTTTACCATATAATAACTTGTTTGATCTCTAAAATATGTTAAAATCCTAAGATTAATTTTATCTTTACTTATATTAGATTAGAATTAATAACTCATTTTTTAAAAAGATGTTTTTGTAGTTTAAAGCTTCTACAATTGCGCTAAGGTGGAAAAGTTATAGCCATCTTTAAAATTATAAGTATTAAATTAAAAAAATTAAATCTTTATCTATCAATATTATGTTTATTATGTAGTTTTGTAAAATTTGAATTTTAAAACTTCTATAATCAAGACATAGTGGAAACATTGTAACCATCTCAAAAATCATTTAGTATTAAATTTAAATTTTAAACTTTAATCTGTCAATTAACTTTTTAAAATCATTTCAAGACAATTTTTTTATCGTTAAACCCAAATTCAAAAGAAAATATATATTTATTTAAAGTTTTGAGTTGATTAAGATTGAAGAATGAAACATAAATATAAAAAAATAAAATAAAAATCCGTGAATAAAATAACGTAATATATTTTTTGAGATTATAAAATCTAATCATTTTTACTGAAGTTTGTATAACTTTTAATTTAATTAAATTTGAATTTTTCTAATCTTAAAAGGCGTCTGTCATTATTGCATGTACAATTTATCATACAAAATTATTGATTTTGATGATAATGAGGGAAAAAAAGTTGAACACTCATAAAAATATACTCCTCCATTCACTTTTGTTGATTACTATGAAAAATAAATATTTATTTCACTTATATAATTAAAATATAAGAGACAATTTATCATTTTATATCGATTTTATTCTTTCTATTAAGTATATTTATTAGTTTCGTAATGAATGAGAAGACTTATAATATTAAGGGTGATATAGTATTAAAATTATCATGTTATTTATTATTCCTTTCGTTTTGATTTATATGCGCGATTTAATTGATATGATTTCTATTTTTTTATAAAAAAAATTCCCATTGATTATGTTTTACTTAAATTGATTTACCAATATGAAATGTAATGTCAATTTTTTTATATAGTAAGTCAGTATTCAACATCCTTCCTTATATGTATCTTCTTCTTCTTCTAGATTTTTTAAATTAGAACTAGCATCCCATCACATGTTTAATCTCTTATTTTGTCAAAAAAAAAAACTCAATCACATGCATATAATAATATTCAAAACCCCAAATAATATATAATACTTAGTAGTCTTCGAATAAAGAATTCAGCAAACTTAAAAAATAAAACCAAGAAAAAAAAACTGTAGATAATTAAAATTATTTTCAAACTTCCCTTACTCTATTCAATCATATTTTTTTAATACAATACTTTCAAACTTCTCATAAGTTTCTTCTTTTAGTGAACTGTCATTTTAAAATAGTGATAACATTTATCCTCAAAAATCTGCAAAAAAGAAGAAGAAAAAAATGTTGAATTAAATTTCACTATTTGGGATTAAGGTATTTTTCTTAAATATAAAAGAAAGAAGTCTAACCTTTACAAACTTTACCATCAATTACAATCGGCAAACTTTCCCACCAAGTACCAATCATCTGGTATAAGGTTAATACTTCAATACTTTTGCTATAAAATGAGTAACTAATTTTTGACAATTGAAAAAAAACAGTAATTTTAATGAACAAACTTTCTATTTTATAAATCAAAATCCTGTCATATAAATAACCATACACAATATCATTGAGATTGTTAATAATAGAGAAGATTGAGTTAAAATCATACGAACTAATAAATAATAAAAAATCTAAAGTTGATTATTTGGTAACTCAAATTTCAAATGCTCCAAGAGAAAAGATAAAACATAAAAAGAAAAAAAGAAAAAAAATTCTAAATAATTTTTTTTCTTTTACTATTCAGTGTTGAAGTAACCTAACTTTAAAATTGATATTTTTCTGCACCTTTAATTAAAAGAGATCAACATAATTTACCACTTCAAAGCTCTCTAGATTTTTGTGAGAAAATATTTTCAAAATTACTTTGTCATAAATGCTATTGGGAATCTTTCGTTTGCCTCCTCTCTTTAATCACATCATCCCACCCACCGTATCTCTATCTCCTCTCTTTAATCACATCAGCCCACCCACCGTATCTCTATCATCATTTGAAATTCCTGCCATATGCTCAATAAAAGTATTTATAAATAATTATCACATTTGAATGTCATCCTAGTTTAGGCTCCATGAAACTCATATTAGCACAATTAGATAGACTAAAAATAAGAATATAAATAATTAAATTCCCACTGAGATTCCACTAAGACTCGTCTTACAATAATATCCACAGTTCTCAAATATTGATGCAGATAGAACATTAAAACTGAACAAATATAAAACAATTATAAACCACAAAAAAAGACTCAACAAACTATATAATACGAAATGTGTAACAATTGATACCTGCTAAGAATTGGGTAAGGACGCATATATGAATTCTATTCCCTGCAAAATTCAGTTAATATTTTGCTACATAAATGATATAGTATATGAAATTGAACCACAAAATTTGAATGTTTGTAAAAAAACCCATTTTTATAAAGGAGTTTTCGGATAAAGAAAACCATCTTTCAATAATTAATGGAAGAAATTTGGCGTGTTGTATGATGAGAAGAAGAGCGGTTTACTTTAAAATGCTCTAACATTTTTATGATGTAAGTAAATGGGAGGAAGTTTTCAAAAATTTATTCCTAAACTAATTATTCAGTAACTTTTAGTTTGAAATGTCATTCTAACATGCCATGTGTCTCATTATAAACTACAAATTGACTTGACTGCTTTTTTAGAACATTTCTAGTGATGACACATGTTTTTTGGGCGGCAAAACACAAATACATAATATTTAATGTTTTTTTTTTAAAATTATTATTTAAATTTAAATTGTGATAATCAATATGCATTTTTTTGACAGTTATGTAACTGTTTTTTTTCCGCATTTGATTATTAATTGTTTAGGTTGTGTAGAATTGTGATTTTAGTTTTTTTTTTTAGAGACAATTCTTATTTAAGATTAAATTGTAAAATTAAAAATTAATTAGTTGTTGACATGTGTCATTTTTAAAATAAAATCCCATCCATTAAAAATATTTAAATTAAGTTATTTTTTCAAATGATTTTGTAAGAATAATTGTGGCGCTGATACATGGCGTTTTTACTTCTCCTATTAGATTATAGATATATATATATAGATGGATTATTGCTTATTATTGATTTATTTACCGTAGAATTAAATAGGTCTAAATCAAAGTATTGACATGTGTATATATTTATTTAATTAATTATTGATAAGTTAAATTAATTTATTATTGGGTATTTGAATTTTGTGTAACTACCGTATAATTAATTAGGTCTAATAAATAGGTCTAATTGTAATTATTGACACATGTCTATATTTAATTAATTAATTATTTATTATTTAAAATTATAAAAATTTGTATAGTTGACATGTGTCATTCTAATTCTAATTATTGACATATGTCTATATTTATTTATTTAATTATTTAATTATTGATTATTAATTATTTTAAATTATTTTAAAATCTGAAAATTTTATGGTGTTGACATGTGTCATTTTTCTTCTCCTTTTATATATAGATAGATTATTATTTATTATTGATTATTTAAAATTATATTTATTTACCGTAGAATTAAATAGGTCTAAATCAAAGTATTGACATGTGTATATATTTATTTAATTAATTATTGATTATTTTATTTAATAATAATCTATTATTGGGTATTTGAATTTTGTGTAACTACCGTATAATTAATTGGGTCTAATAAATAGGTCTAATTGTAATTATTGACACATGTCTATATTTAATTAATTAATTATTGATTATTTAAAATTAGTTAAATTTTAAAATTATAAAAAATTGTATAGTTGACATGTGTCATTCTAATTCTAATTATTGACATGTGTCTATATTTATTTATTTAATTATTGATTATTAATTATTTAAAATTATTTTAAAATCTGAAAATTTTATGGTGTTGACATGTGTCATTTTTCCTTCTCCTTTTATATATAGATAGATTTAGAACCCACTGACATGAAATCTTGACTCCGCCTCTGAACACAATGGTATCACTTCACAGCAATCATAATAGCTGGTATGGGATTTATTACCGATGCCTACGATCATATTCACTAAGTTGCTTGGACGTATTTACTACCATGCCGATGGCTCTTCAAAGCCCGGTTCACTACCTCCTAATGTTTCTGCTGCTATCAATGGTGTCGCCTTCTGTGGTACCATTGCGGGACAACTCTTCTTTGAATGGATTGGTGACAAAATAGGAAGGAAGAAAGTCTATCGCATAACCCTTATGATAATGTCTATATGTTCCATTGCTTCTGGCCTTTCTTTTGGTAGGGATCCTAAGATAGTCATTGCTACCCTCTACTTCTTTCGTTTCTGGATTGATTTTGGAATTGGTGGAGTTACCCCCTTTCTGCTACTATTATGTTTGAATATGCCAACAAAAACACTAGGGGTGCCTTCATTGCTGCTGTTTTCGCTATCCAAGGATTTGGTATCCTCAGAGGTGGTATATTTGCCATCATTATCTTTGTTGTATTCCATGCTTGTTTCAAGGCGCCAGCCTATCAAGTGGATCCCCTTGGTTCAACCGTTCCTCAAGCATATTATGCGTGAAGGATCATATTGATGGCTGGGTCACTTCCTGCTTTTCTCACTTACTACTGGAGGATAAAGATGCCTGAAACGGCTCTTTACACGACTCTTGTAGCCAAGAATGTGAAGCAGGCCACTGCAGATATGGAAAAGGTTATGCAGGTTGACATTGGGACAGACCAAAAAGAGCCTGTTGTAAATGCCGGCAATGAATTTTGTTTGTTCACGAAACAATTTCTTAGGCGACATGGACTTCACTTCACTTGCTTGGCACAGCCAGCACATGGTTTCTTGTTGATATTGCATACTACAGCCAAAACTTGTTCCAAAAGGATATCTTCAGTGTCATTGGATGGATTCCTGCTGCCAAGACTATGAATGCAATTGAAGAGGTTCAAAAATTGCAGGAGCCCAAACTCTTATCGCTCTCTGTAGTACCATGCCTGGATACTGTTCACAGTGTTCCTCATTGACAGGATTGGCAGGTTTACCATTCAATTGATTGGTTTCACAATGATGACAGTGTTCATGTTTGCTCTAGCCATTCCTTACCACCATTGGACTCTCCCTGGCCACCTTATCGGGTTTGTGGTCCTCTATTCACTCACCTTCTTCTTTGCCAACTTTGGACCCAACACCACTACATTTGTCGTGCCTGCTGAGATTTTCCCTACTAGATTGCGGTCGACTTGCCATGGAATACCAACTGCATATGGAAAGTTAGAGGCAATGATGGGTGCATTTTGATTCCTGTGTTTGGCTCAACCACAAGACAAGACCAAGGCTGATGCAGGGTATCCTGCTGGAATTGGGGTGAGGAATTCACTCATTGGCATAGTCAACCTTTTCGGATTATTTTTCACTTTCTTGGTTCCAGAATCGAAGGGGATGTCACTTAAAGAGATGTCAAGGGAAAACGAAGACTCAACTGAGGAAGGAGCAGAAATGGAGAATCATTCATCCGATAACAGGACAGTTCCTGTGTAAAAGCAGTTACTAGTTTCCATTTTATCCTTCTTATGTTCTGCAAAGGTTCTATGAAGCTATTAGTGTAGACATTCTGTGTAATTGCAGCAACTAGAGTTCCATATGTTTTATGTTTTGTGTCATATATTGGATGCAGTATGTAAAAACTCTTCTCTTATTAACCTTTCTTCATTACTCCCTGCTCTATATAATATATACTGAAGAGTGATTATATTAAAATTAGCTTTAAATAATTTCAAGATCAGTAGGTTCTCAGCATGAACAGTGACAAAATTAGGATTTTCGTCAAGTTAAAAGTACTTTTGGGTGAACCTTTTTTTGTGTCTGAATATGCCAAGATGATAAACACTAACTAAATACTTCTGAGATATATACTGTTACTGAATATATAATTTTTTTAATCTGTAACTAAATTTTAAGTGTATTGATTTGTTCCTAATTTGATATCGAACGATGTTTAGAACTGGCGAGAGCATCACATCACATAAGCCTAATTTTGGATTAGCTAGTGTAAATAGTTAGCTCATGTTGACAACAACAAAGACCAAACATTAACTTGGCACTTGTTTCTCTTGAACAATACAATTTGGTGAAACTTCCAGCAGTGGGAAGTATGAAGTTAATGCACTTATAGGGAGGGAGATTGTTTTTCTAAGACACCCCATGGTATCGAAAGGAATGTACAAGTACCTCTTTGTGATGCAAAAACTGGTACATATACAATTCTTCAATCTATAGATTATGGTTTCCCTAAAAGACCAAAAAAACCTATATAATATAGGAATCCTATTTCTAATGGGATTTAAAGCTTTCCCAGTTTTATTAAAATAAATTTCCTTTTTCAGATTTAAAGTTTTCTTACAGAATTCTGTTTTGGATATTTTAGGCTTAGTTTTGTTCCTAATTTGCCATTCTTGCGTTTTCTTAGTTCTTTATGTGCTTTTATATTCGATTTCGTTCCTGTTTTTGATCAATTATTGCAAAAAAAAACGGAATGCCCCTGTTGCTTTCGTTAGCCCTTCAATGGTGAGCCTAATAACAACTCCTTTATGACTCGGGTTTTCCAAATTTGAATTGGACACAAAGTCTTGAAGTATAGGATCAGCAAAAAGGACTTCTCTTTCTTCATATTAGTTCTCATAAGGCAACTATCCGCCATTATGTCAAATCTTCAAAAATACTGCTTGATGTAAATCTCCGAGCTAAAGTTTTTGATTTTTTCCTATCGAAAATTGGTCCAGAAACACATGTTAGTTCTGCAGTGAAAGAAAGTTTTGGATATCTTGATTCAGCCTTCAGAGTATTTGAGGCAACAACTGACTAAGAAATCTGATTTCTGTTCTTTTCATATTGTATCCCTCCCTTTCTTCCTGAAGAATCAGTAATAGTAAACTCATCCCGTCACACTAGTCTAAAAATCAAGAGGAACTAATGAAACTGAGTGTTGGAGCGGATTCTATTGAACTGACAAGGGCTGGTTATATAGTAACAAAGCTACGTTGGACTCAGATTGAGCTCGGATCAGTACTATAACAAGCTCGGCTTGCTTAGAAGTGTTTTCAAATATAATTAACTGCTAGAAAAAATTGGAGTATCTCACAGAATTATTTTTGTATTACAATAACAAAAGTAGAATCAAAGTGGCATTTGTATTACAATAGCCAGGTTATTGCTGGATTCACATGTTTAGGATAAAGTTGTGTATTAGATAAAAGTTGATAGACCTTGATTAGATTTTTAAAGATATTTAGAATGGAGGAGAGTATCACATCACATAAGCTTAATTTTGGATTAGCTGGTGTAAATAGCTTACAAATTAATTAATAAACTTTAGAAATGAATAAGTGCATTCAATTCGAAATAGAGACAAATTAACTGCATCACCAATCTAATAAAAAATGAACTTTCTCCTTCCCCTCCATAACGATCCTTTTTGCAAGCTCCCCACTTCTGAGTTGCAGCGACTGATTTTTTCCATCAAAAGCTTTTATTTCTTTTAATTGACAATGCCACGGTGTGCTTCCATGAGAAGTAGAATGACTCAAACTCTTCATATACATTAAACGATTGATGAAACGTGTAATCGTTTTAATATTTGAGTGTAGGTTGAGTCTCTTGGGATGACAACTCCATAGCAAAGCATCCACATAAGTTGGGGACTCCATAGTCTGATTCTTCCATAGAATATTGACATTCAAAATGTCCACGTGCGGGGTAGAACCTATGTGGTCCATTTGCAATTTTGTCATGTTGATCTCACCACAATTGATAAAATAAAGAGAAACTTGAGACCAAGAGGACGAATTCGAAAGAAACTTCCTCAACTTACAAAACCATGCTGCATTTAAATTGTTGATGCATTCAACATAGATTTTTGAGTGCTCCAATTGGGTTGACTCTCTTGCCATTTTAAGTTCAGGAATTTGATTCCCCATATAGTCAAGTGATACCAAATTTGGAGCATCAATCTCCCCTATCCCGAAAAGATAATGAATCTTCAAGACCTTCAAGGAATCCGACTTGATCTTTCAAATATTTCCTAAACAATACATAAGGATGAAAGAGGCAATCAAGGGACAACTATTAAGTAGAGTCTGAATCATGTTTTCGTCTAATCTTACATGAGATAGCGAAAGCTTTCTCAAAGAATTGCAATTCACAACACTACTAGATAACGAAACAGGCATAAGAGTACTACCCCGCAAAACCAATTCTCTTAAAGTTTTTGCTGCCAAGATGGTTAAAATAGGCACAGGGTATGATGTAAAGTTAAGATAAAGATCTTTTACGCCATTCTGAAGTGCAACATCGAGCCACTTATCAATCAGAGGGAAATCTTCATGAGATTTAGCAAAGAGCTCTAATAATTCAAACTTTTGTATAGGGATTTTCCCCTTCCTATATCTCTTCATGGTTGTGTTGATTGTATTTATATTGCCTTCCCAACAATTAATAGTGATTTTCAAGTTGGGAAGAGTCGACCATTCTTGTAGCCATGTTTTGGAGAGAATGCTCATCCGTGTTGCTTCTTTAAAACTAAGACAACATAGTATTTTTTGAATGAGACAATCAGGTAATATGTCAGTCATATTTAACATTAATGGATCACAACGTTAATATTAATAGAAATATTTAACGTGCCCTTTCGTGGTAGCTATGATACAATTCTTCAATTTATAGGTTATGGTTTCCCTAAAAGATGGAAAAAAAAACTTGTGTATTATAGGAATCCTATTTCTAATGGGTTAATGTAATTTGTTGTCCCTTAACTTTCCCAGTTTTATTTAAAAAAAAAACTGAAGTCACTTAAGTGCGTCTCTTGGCTTTCAACTGCTACTCCTGAGATAAATTTCGTTTTTCAGATTTAAAGCTTTCTTAATGAATTCTGTTTTGGACATTTTTAGGCTTAGTTCTGTTCAGTTTGCTTAGTTCTTCATGTGATTTTATAGTCGATTTCATTCCTTTTTTTTAATCAATTATAGGGGGGAAAAAAAGAAGGCCCCCAGTTGAATCTATGTTGAATTGTCAACGTAGATCCGCCCATGCACCGTGATGTCAAATCTTCAAATATACTGCTTGTCCTTGATGTAAATCTGTGGGCTAAAATATTTGATTTTGGGCTATCAAAAATTGGTCCAGAAACACATGTTAGTACTGCAGTCAAAGGAAATTTCCATTAAAATTGCTAAACATTCAAGCTGATTCTGAAGACTCCACTCTAATAATTCAGTTTCCTCTCTTAACCTTTGGAAAACATGCTATTAACATCTCCCATGTTGTAATATTCCACACATCATCCAAGACGATAAGGTGCCTTTTATCGAGTGGTGCTCTTCATAGCTTTTCAGCAAAGTCATCCTTACTTTGTTTTCCTTTCGAGCCAGTAACTTGCTAAAGAATCTCCCGCAATACCTTTGGCTTGTTATACTTTTGGGAAATAATGCACCAAGCAGGAACATTGAAATGACTAGTAACTAATGTATTGTATACACTTTGTTGGCCAGAGTAGTTTTACTGAGTCCTAGAATTCCTACAATCGAAATGACATCAAGCTCGGATTCATGTTCATCGAGGAGCTGGTAAATCATCCGGGATTTGTCTTCTTCATGACCAACTGTTACCTCAACAAAAGATGATGAGGTTGACTCAATTGGCTCGTCGTGAAGATCTGAGACTATTATAATTCATCATATGTGCATTAATGTACTACATATGGGGGTAATTGAAAATAAAACAGAACAAGGAAAAAATAAAACTACATCCGTCTCCCTCTCTATAAAGTGGTAAATAAAAGTTAATCCATCAAGATTCAAGTATCAGCTTACAAAATCAAGTAAGTAAAAAAACTATTGCACAAAAGCAGGATGGTTTTTCTGTTGACACCTCACGGTGTAATGCAAATTTGTCGAAAGTAAACCAGCGTTGGCTCAAGATATCACAAGTAGAACTATGTGCCGGGATGTGGAAAAAAAAATATATCCTAACAAATGAATTAATGAACTTAAGAAATGAACAAGTACATTCAAATTTGAAAATAAAACAAATTAACTGCATCACCAATCTAATAAAAAATGAACTCTCTCCCCCTCCTTAAGGGTCCTTGCAAGCTTCCCACTTCTGAGTTGCAGCGGCAGATTTTTTCCATCAAAAGCTTTTATTTCTTTTAATTGACTATGCCAAGTTGTGCTTCTATGAGAAGTAGAATGACTTGAATTCTTCATATACACTAAACAATCGATGAAATGTGTAATCATTCCAATAATATCTTATACTAGGTTGAGTCTCCTGGGATGACAACTCCATAGCAAAGCATCCACAAAAGTTGGGCACTTCATAGTCTGATCCAGCCATAGAAATACATCTAAAACGTCCACCCGGGGGATAGAACCTATGTGTTCCATTTGCAAATCTGTCATGCTGATCTCGGTGCAATTGAAAAATTGAAGGGTAACTCGAGACCAAGAGGATGAATTTGATAGAAGCTTCTTCAACTTACAAAACTATGCAGCATTATTGGACATGCATTGAAGAGCCATTTTTGAGTGCTTCAATTGGCTTGACTCTCTTGCCATTTTAAGTTCAGGAATTTGATTCCCCATATAGTCAAGTGATACCAAATTTGGAGCATTAATCTCCTCTATTCCGTAAAGATGATGAATCTTCAAGACCTTTAGTGAAACTGACTTGATCTTTCGAAGAGTCATCGTCAACCCCGAACAGTACTCAAGGATGAAAGAGACAATCAAGGGACAACTATTAAATAGTGTATCAAGCATGTT
>JAJOOR010047902.1:0-10494 GCA_036250505.1 Solanum acaule
TTGTGAGGTTTGATCCCTTTGAAAGTGGGGAGGTGTTTACTTTATAAGCATGTTGTGATCATGGCCTTGTAGGCAAAGTTGGATGATTGTTGTTTTGAATAATGTTGATTATGTGAAGGTAATGTGATATGATGTGAATTTGTGTATGGTCTAAGAGCATGAAAGGTGACCTTGAGTAGAGACTTTATGTGTTATGCTTGGTTGTTGTCTTCATTGAATGACATATCATGAAGGTGAGGTTAGGATAGACTATGTTTACCTACTCTCACACCTAGTCAAAAATGAATGAAATAATGTGTGAATGAATGAAAAGAATGGGAATTAATGCTAATGAATGAAAGTTGGGTCTATTGTAAGGATATTCTCATAATGTACTCCTTTAAATGAATGGGGTTCCTAGATGAAAGGTTTTCTCGTCTTTGACTCCAAGAGCTTCCTTAATGAATGAATGAGGGTTAGGATGGGTATTCCTTCATGAGTTGAGATGAGAATACTTAGTAGCAATCCTTATTCCTAAATGAATGAATGAGGGTTATGATGGGTATTCCTTCGTGACTTGAGATGAGAATACTTGGTAGCAATCTTTATTCCTAAATGAATAAATGAGGGTTAGGATGGGTATTCCTTCGTGAGTTGAGATGAGAATACTTAGTAGCAATACTTATCCCTAAATGAATGAATGAAATGAATGTCCAAACTCTGTGGGGGAGTAATGTCTAGCACCGAGAGGATATGAAGACAGGTGGATGCTCCTTCGTTAGTTGAGATGTAAGTATTTAGTAGCAACCCTTAAGATGGGAGCCCCGTCGTTAGTTGAGATGTGGGTACTTAGAAGCAATCCTTCTATCCCTTAACTATGTGCCCCCATAGGACTAGCTAGTGGTCTCTACCATGTAAAGGCTAAAAGAATGACCCTACCTTGCCTAAGTGGGGATCCCTTATCTGGTAAGGGTACTATCGGGAATCCATGTCAAGATCCATGGTCTATGTCGGTTAAGGCTTTTCCCCCACATTAATGAATGAATGTACTAGGGTCTCTTAAGGGTGTACTACTTAGGATAGGTGGTGGAATGGGACATCATCTAGACATTGCACAAGTAGACATTTAAGGGAGATCTTGGTGTGTCTGAGTAATAATAATGAATGAATGAGTCTTCTTGGGCTAATTAATGAAAGTGTCGGTATTTGAGCATGCTAATGTGAAAGTGAGTCATAATGAATTGAATGTAAGTGATTATGTTGAATTGAATGTATGTGATGATCTTATGTCAATAGTTAATGAAGTTGTCTAAATGCATTAAGTTGAATGAACGATTTATGTTGAGATGTGAATGGAGCTTGTCTTGTGTAGCCTTAAGGATCACTTGGGTGTGGTATGGAGAGGTAGTATGGGCTGCCTCACCATGTCTTACTTAGGTGAGTCTCGGGGTGACATATGATGAGTGTTCTAGTTTTATGAAGTGACTTGTTGGCTTACGTGCTTATATGTCTTATGAGATTAATTGGTGAAGCTTGAGGTATGCATGGTAAGTACACTTTGTGTGACCTTAAGGTGGTACCTTAGTGTGGGTGATGGTATGGGACGTTGCCCATAAATTGCACAAGGGTATTGCTTAAGGGTTACTTAAGGTTGAGGTTCAAGCAAGAAGGTAAAGGTAAATGGGTTATGTATGTGTATGATGTAGTGTGAAGCATATGACTTTGTGTTGTTGGTTGTGACTTGTAAGGTGCCTATTATGTTGATGTACATGAGATTTTTATCAAAATGGAGTGAAAGCATAACTTCCAAACAAATGTCCTTTTTAGCATGTTTTGCATATCCTCTTACTTAGTACGTGTGTTGTACTAACCCATTTCTTCTATTTTACTGCAAGTGTAGGTTGTGGTAACTAGGAGGATATTGTGCTTTGTAGTTGGTTGGATTGCTTCACTCTTCCAAGTCTTTGGTATGTCCTCAAGATTCGAGGACTATGTTTAGAAGTTTCTTAGTCATTGTAGTAGACACTTAAGTTTCATTTCATTTGTAAAGGGGCCATGTCCCTTATTACGTTTTAAGTTCTTGTCTAAGATTGGCTAAAGAGAGTTAGTAGTTCCGCTTGCGTATTGATGTTTTCAAATGTTGATGACTCTTGAAGTCTCATGGTTTAATTGAATAATAGTTTTAAACTCTTAGTGATTTTTATGATCTATGCGTTGAATGAATGCTAAGGCTTGTATAAGACCCCCGAGAGGTCGAATATGCATGTAACGGCTAGGGGGTTCTCTCGGGTCGTTACAATTGCTCAGTTATATGTTTTGTTCAGTTATGTACATTGTTCAGCTTTATTCTATAATGCATGCTCAGTACCTTTCAAGTAGTGACGCTTACTCTGCGCTACATCTTCTCGTGATGTAGGTTCAAGTTCTCAGCAGTCAGATCACGTATATATCGGTTCTCGATCTTTTGTTCAGCAGCATCAACAGTGACTCGCCATTCTTCGAGGACGATTGACATAATTATCTTTCTACTTTCATCTTTAGTTTCAGTTTTGCTAGATTTAGGTGGGGCATTTCCCAGCATCTCTAGTCAGTTAAAGGCTTTATTTCAGACATAGTTAGAATTAGTTTTAGCTTTGGAGTTTGATATTTTAGATGTCATTAAACTCACAGATTATTCATTAAGATAGTAATGGGTATTCCCATCATTTCAGTTTTTCTTATGATTTAACTTCCGCACAGTGTTTCTTATTTCAATAAATTTTTTAGTATGCTTATGTTGTGCCAACAGGGTTAGCTTTGGGTCACTCATGATCCTAGGTCCCGTGTCTGCGTCCAGGGGGATAGTCTCGGTGCGTGACAATCATGGTATCAGAGCATTAGGTTTAAGTGTCCTAAGATGTCGGCAAAGCCACACTAAGTAGAGTCCTTTTCATGACAGTGAAGTACACCACATCTAATGAGAGGGAAGCTACTAAGTGATTTAGGAAAACTTCACTTTCTTGATATTCTTATCGTGTGTGGGTATGATCTAACTTCTAACTCATCGTTATGCATTTCAGATAATGCCTCCTCGTAGATTTAAATCATGCCTCCTCGTAGAGCTTACACAAGGAATGTGAATGCCCGCGACGCTAACGGAGCTCCTCCAGTCCCATATTAGGAAATTTTGAATGCAGAGTTTCAGAACACCATTCAACTTTTGGCTCAGAGTGTGACTAACCAGAACAATCAGTAGGTTCCAGCTCTTGCAAATGCTAATGTTGTGTCAGCTGTAGCTAGAGTTCGGGATTTTGTTAGGATGAATACGCCTGAGCTTCTAGGGTCTCAAGTTGGAGAAGATCCCCAAAACTTCATAGATATGGTCAAGAATATCATTGGAGTAATGCAAGTGACTGATAATAATAGGGTTGAATTGGCATCTTACCAGCCTAAGGATGTGCTCACATTTGGTTTACTCTGTGGAAGGACAACAATGGTATGGATGCGGCTCCGATCACTTGGGAGTGTTTCAATGAGACTTTTCTGGACAGGTTCTTCCCACAAGAGTTTATGGAGGAAAAAGCTCAGGAGTTCATGAACTTGAGGCAAGGTAGAATGTCAGTCCAAGAGTACAGACTCAAGTTCACCCAACTCTCCAGGTATGCTCCTCACATGGTTGCCGATTCCAGTGCTCAAATGAACAAGTTTCAATATGGGGTATCTGACTCAGTGAAAATGGAGTGTAGAAATGCTATGTTGCTCGAAAATATGAACATCTCTAGGCTCACGACTCATGCTCAGCAAGTTGAGGGAGATAAGCTCAGGGAACATGCTAAGGAGAACAAAAAGCGTAGGATAGGAAACTATGAGTATTCTCAAAAGAAATCGGGTGGTGGAAATCGCTCGCATAGTCAGCAAAAGTCTTCAGCCCCAACACCTTCATCAGCTAGTGTTCCATCCTACAAGTTTCGACAGGATCATAAAGGTAGTGCATCAGGCTCTAAGTCTAAAGGGAATGTTTCATGTACTAAAACCTACCCAACTTGTCCTAATTGTGGTAAGAACCATCTGGGCGAGTGTCTTGCCGAAAAGAAAGGATGCTTTAGGTGTGATCAGACTGGTCACAGGTTGAGAGATTGCCCTTCTTCTAAAATGGGTTAAGGAGGTAATAATGGTAAAGCTCATTACACAACTTCAGCAACACTAGAAGGTCACCCGACTCAATAGGGTAACTCATCTGGTACAGGTGGGGATCAGCGCCAAAACAGGTTGTATGCTCTTTAGGCTCGCCAGGATCAGGAAGATTCTACAAATGTGGTCACTGGTACATTACTAGGCTTTAACTTAGATGTTTATGCTTTGATAGATCTAGGGGTTACTCTTTCCTTTGTAACTCCTTATATAGCAGTCAAATTCGATGTTAGTCCACAAACACTCTCAGAAACCTTCTCAATCTCTACTCCAGTTGGTGATCCAGTTATAGGTTGACAGGTATACAGAAATTGCCCTGTCACAGTGTCTCAGAAAGTCACCTCACCAGATCTTGTAGAGTTAGAAATGGTAAACTTCGATATCATTCTAGGCATGGATTGGTTACATTCATGTTATGCCTCTATCTCTTCTGGAAAGAGTTCTATCTCCCTAGGTTTGAATTCCTTCAGGAGATAACCAACCATCTTCCCTTTAAGATAGGGGTTAGGGAGGTGCTTGAACTAAGATTGTTTCAAAAGAGAAAGGGAATGAGTCTGAAAAGACAGGTCGAGAAGGGTTGCGAGCTCAAACGAATAGAGTTCAAGCCGAAAGTGTTTCAAAATAGAAAGAGAAAGGCTGGAACGAAGTAGCTCGCCTAAAAGGAGATCTATTGTAGAAATAGGATTGTTCGTTTCTAGTTTCCAGATGAACCAATCTTAGAATGAAAGGGTAGTAGCTTAGCGCTTATGGGTCGATTCATTTCTTTCCTTATGGCCAGAAACATGATTTGCAAGGGGTATATCTATCATCTAGTTCGGGTTAACGATTCAAGCTCTGAAACCCCAACTCTTGAGTCAGTTCCAGTAGTTAATGAGTTCCTAGAAGTGTTTCCAGAAGATCTTTCCGGAGTTCCTCCCAAAAGGGAAATCGACTTTGGAATTGAACTTCTTCTCGATAGACAACCTATTTATAATCCTCCTTACAGAAAGGCTCTAGCTGAGCTTAAGGAATTGAAAGAGCAGTTGAAAGACCGTCTAGATAAGGGCTTCATTAGACCTAGTATTTCTCCACGGGATGCGCCAGTGTTATTCGTAAAAAAGAAAGATAGTTCTCTCAGAATGTGCATTGACTATTGGCAGTTGAACAAAGTCACAATCAAGAATAAGTACTCTATTCCAAGGATTGATGACTTGTTCGACCAACTTCAGGGTGCTAGTCATTTTTCGAAGATAGACGTCAAATTCGGTTATCTTCAGCTCAGAGTCAGAGATAGTAACATTCCAAAAACAACCTTTAGAACTCGCTATGGTCATTATGAATTTGTAGTTATGTCATTTGGACTAACCAATGCTCCTGCAGCTTTCATGGATTTGATGAACAGGGTCTTCAAGAAGTATTTGAACTTGTTCGTTATCATCTTTATTGATGATATCCTCATTTACTCCAGGAATGAGGAAGAATATGCGACTCATTTGAGGGTTGTTGTACAAACTCTCACAGATCACCAGTTATTCGTAAGTTTAGCAAATGTGAGGTTTGGTTGCAATCTGTTGCTTTCCTTGGGCATATTGTGTCTAGCGAAGGGATCCGAGTGGATTCTTAGAAAATAGAAGCATGGAAACAATGGCCCACACCTACCTCTCCTACAAATATCAAAAGTTTCTTGGGTTTGGTTGGTTATTAAAGAAAGTTCGTGGAAGGATTTTCATCCATAGCCTCTCCATTGACTATGTTGACTCATGAAAAGGCTAAGTTCCAGTGGTCAGATGATTGTGAGAAGTGCTTCGTAGAACTGAAAACTAGGTTGACTAAAGCTCCTATTTTGACTCTACCAGAGGGTTCTGATGGTTAGGTGATCTATTGTGATGCATCCAGAGTCGACTTAGGGTGTGTGTTGATGTAGCGAGGTAAGGTTATCGCCTATACTTCTAGATAACTTAAGGTGCATGAGAAAAAATATCTGACTTATCACCTTGAACTTGCAGCAGTGGTGTTTGCACTTAAGATTTGGAAACATTACTTGTATGGTGTTCACGTAGATCTGTTCACACATCATAAGAGCCTTCAGCATGTGTTCACCCAGAAAGAGTTGAATCTTTGCCAGAGGAGATGGCTTGAGTTCTTCAAGTATTATGATATGTGTGTGCATTATCATCCCGGTAAGGCCAATGTAGTAGCATATGCTTTTAGCAGACTATCTATGGGTAGTGTAGCACATGTTGACGAAGAAAGAAAAGAATTAGCAAAGGATGTTCACAGGCTTGCTCGCTTGGGAGTTCGCGTTATGAGCGTATCAGACGGTGGTGTAATAGTTCAAAATGGGTTAGAATCTTCATTGGTAGCGGAGGTTATGGAAAAACAAGACAGTGATCCGGTATTGCTTCAACTAAAGGGTGCAGTTCATTAGTAAAGGGTTGAGGTTTTCACCCAAGGGGGAAATGGTGTGCTTTACTATCAAGGTCGATTATGTATTCCTAAGGTGGGTGAGTTT
This sequence comes from Solanum acaule, assembly GCA_036250505.1. Taxonomy (NCBI): domain Eukaryota; kingdom Viridiplantae; phylum Streptophyta; class Magnoliopsida; order Solanales; family Solanaceae; genus Solanum; species Solanum acaule. Next base: position 6,641 of record JAJOOR010047902.1, read on the forward strand.
AGAGAGCAGATTCTTGCAGAAGCCCATCTTTCCAGGTATTATATTCATCCAGGTGCCACTAAGATGTACCGTGATCTGTGGGAAGCTTTTTGGTGGAATGGTATGAAAAGGGATATAGCAGATTTTGTGGCTAAGTGCCCCAACTATCAGTAAGTGAAGGTAGAACATCAAAAACTAGAGGGTATGAACCAAGAAACCAACATTTCTACATGGAAGTGGGAAGTGATCAACATGGACTTCATTATAGTTTTACCTCTCACTCGTAGACAACGTGACTCCACTTAGGTGATAGTTGACAGAGTTACTATGTTTGCGCACTTTTTGGTTGTCAAGACTACAGATTCGATGGAGGACTACACCAAGCTTTACATTATTGTGATAGTAAGGTTGCATGAGTTTCCTTTGTCTATCATCTCAGATAGAGGTCCTCAGTTTACCTCTCATTTCTGGAAGTCATTTCAGAAAGTTCTTGGTACTCAGGTTAATCTTCGTACATCATTTCATCCAAAAAGGGATGGTCAGGCAGAGCATACAATTCAGACCTTATTGTACATGTTGAGAGCTTGTGTAATCGACTACAAGGGTAGTTGGTATGATCACCTTCCTCTTATAGAGTTTGCCTACAATAATAGCTACCATCCCAACATTCAAATGGCCCCTTATGAGGCATTATATGAGCGTAGATGTAGATCCACAATTGGTTAGTTTGAAGTAGGTGAAGAAGCCTTGATAGGGATAGATTGGTTGATGATGCTATGGAAAAAGTTCAGCTCATCAAGAAAGTGTCACCTATAAAGGGGGTGATGAGATTTGGCATGAAGGGAAAGCTCAGTCCCAGATATGTAGGTCCTTACAAGATCCTGAAAAGGGTTGGTACAGTGTCTTATGAGTTAGAATTGCCAACAGAACTAGCAGCAGTCCATCCAGTCTTTCACATTTCGTTGTTGAAAAAGTGTGTGGGTGATCTAACATCCATAGTACCTTTAGAGAGTGCGTTTGTGAAAGATAGTCTCACTTATGAGGATGTGCCATTTTAAATTCGTGATCATCAGGTTTGAAGGTTGAGAAACAAAAAAATCACTTCAGTCAAGGTTTTGCGAAGGAGTCAGTCTCTAGAGGGAGCTACTTCGGAAGCAGAAGCAACCATAAAGGCCACGTATCCTTATCTCTTTCCTTCCGATTCCACTCCAGTTTGAGGTAATAGTTCCTATCTATTATTTTATTTCAGTCATTCAAATGTAGCTTCAGTCTTAGTAGTTTGTTCCTTCAGTTAGTCTTGCATTCCCAGCGTATTTACATGCTCTTGGAACTTAGTTCAGTTAGAAATCAGTTTCCACTATTTATTGGTAGGGTTTGTAGCTCTTTCCCTCCATATACAGCTAGTTTTGTCTTCATTCGAGGACGAAAATTCCCAAGGGGGAGATAATGTACCACCCTGTATCCTACATAGACCAGTTTGTAGATTTGAGAAGTTGCAGGTGCCATTGACGGGAAAAACCCATGGACCGTAGGTCAGACCACGGGTCGTGGTCTGTGTCTGTGGATCAGACCATTAGAATTCAACTCCTGGACGTCATTCGACGGCTGACCAGAACGAACTATCGGTCCACCCACGATCCGTTGGTGACCCTCGACAGCTTTAAAGTCAGTGGTTGTTCGGTGTTTTCCTTATGCGTTGGACCCCTAAACTACATCGTTTAACCCCTACACTACCTAGTTTTGGTCAGTTTTAGCCTAGAAACTTAATTAGAACTTACCCAAGTCAACTCATTCTCCTAAAATTCATCAAGTTGACATAGAAGAAGGAGAAAGAGTCGACCAAGCCCTAGTCCAAGAACGCAGCAGGTTTTTATTAGTTTCAGCCCCGAAATCAAAAGATTTCTCCATGCAATTTTTCACCAGGTATGTGGGATTTCACTAGTGGGTTCCTTTTGCCCATTAGGTCCCTAGATTTCAGTCAGAATCTTGATTCCCTTGATATTATCTAGACCTAGGGTTTCTTGAATGTTAGAAATTATTGGGTTTTCGCTGTTAGAATGATCCAAATCAGATTATCCTGTTGTTGCTTAAGTTCTTACATGAAATTCAGAACCTTGGTTGTGTAGATTTTTTTAGTTCATGGATTACTCATGTTAGGTCAGTTTATTCAGTTACACATGCTCCAATTACAAATGTTTCATTATCAGCATTTTGAGCTAGCATATCAGCATTTTGAGCTATCCAGTATTACAAAAATTCAGTCATATTGTGTTATTTACATAATCAGTTGGGAGTAGACTTAATACCGAGTTGGACTAGGGTCAGTCACCCTCATAGTCCCAAAACTACGTGCCCCCGTAGGATTATAAGTCTCCTCTATGGGCATTACATTTTAGTGATCACGCTAGCCATGCCTTTATACCTCTGGAAGCGTATATTAGGTCCTCTCGATGGGGATTATACATCGTACTCCACGTTTAGCTCACATGGTTTTATGTCCATTATTAGTAGCTCTCATAGTCAGATTCTAGTGTAGTGACCAGGAAAATACAGTTTAGAATTCAGTTTCAGCATGTATAAACTTGGTCATTTCTCAGTTAGTTCATGTTCAGTGTTTTTAGTATAGTATCATGCTCATCTTATATCATTGCTCAGCTATATGCTTTGTTCAGTTATGTACATTGTTCAACTTTATTCTATCGTGTATGCTTAGTACCTTTCAAGTACTGACGCATACTCTGCGCTACATCTTTTCGTGATGCAGGTTCAGGTCCTCAACAGTCAGATCACGAATATATCAGTTCTCGATCATCAATTCAGCAACATCAGTAGAGAGTCCTCATTCTTCGAGGACGATTGACATGATTATCTTTCTACTTTCAGTCTTTAGTTTCAGTCTTGCTAGATTTAGCTGGGGCTTGTCCCAGCATCTCTAGTCAGTTAGAGGCTTTATATCAGACATAGTTAGAATCATTTTTAGCTTGGCAGTTCGATATTTCAGTTGTCATTAAACTCACAGATTATTTATTATGATAGTAATGGGTATTCCCCACCATTTCAGCTTATCTTATGATTTAGCTTCCGCACAATATTTCTTATTTCAATAAATCTATTAGTATGCTTATGTTATGCCATCAAGGTTATGTTGGGGTCACTCTTGATCCTATGTCCCTTGTCTCTGTCCTGGGGTAGTCCCGGGGCGTGACACATCAAAACATGTAGTTGCCTTTACTTTTATTCGACACCTTATTTGTGTATTTCATTCTTGAGTTTCAATGTCTTCTTAGAATCGAGATTGTTCCTATTCAAGATTACATCATACGCTAGGTGCACTTAAATATACATCAAAATCCTCAGTTAAAAGACCCAAGAAGTAAAGACTAAAAAGGAAGTGACTTTCAAAGTTACTTCCTATTCAGAAGAACCTAGCCTATAATGTAAACGTGAAAAGGAACAATCTTAATTATAAGAAGACATTGAAACTCAAGAACAAAATACATAAATAATGTGTCAATTAAAAGGGAAGGCAATAAAAAAATTTATTTCTAAACCTCTGGATTATCACCAAATGCCAAATAGAATAAATGATAACACAAACACAGTGAAAATCAAAAGATTATCATCAAGAGTCAATCTTTTTTATCTTGCAAACATGAGAGTGTGTTGAAAATCAAATGTAAATATTTTCCAAATTAACCCCATTATACATTGTAATAAATCTAAGAAAAGAAGATTCTTAGACAACAAATCTTATCTAACTAGCAGGCATTTAATATTGGTCTCGAATAAATGAGTAACAACCATAAGCACAAATGATAATAAATGAATGTGTATATATACAAAATGAAGATACACATGTTGGAAACATAGTCAAT
>JAJOOR010047943.1:0-12579 GCA_036250505.1 Solanum acaule
ATTCATATTATTCTTAATATTGTTAATATTATTATTGTTGTTGTTGTTGTTAAATAATGTTATTGATGTAGTTAAATAATGTTGTTGTTGGTGTTGTTAAATAATGTTTGTTGTTGTTAACTAATGTTGGTGTTGTTGTTAAATAATGGTTTTCACGTATCTATCTAGTATATAATATATGTATAATATAAAGTGAAGTGTATTTTATTAATTATTTATTTAATAAATATAATATATTTATTAATTAAATAGCAACCTATTAAATCTATTTTCAAAGCATTTGAATGGTAGTCATTTCTATCCTCTTCCATCAATTCACTCTCTCCCACCGCCATTTCCTCTTCGTTTCTCCTCTCCCCACGCCGCCTTACCCTTATCTTTCCCTCCACCATTAAGACCACCCTTTCGCCAGTGAAATCCCATGGAAGTTTCTGCCTTCGCCTCTCCTCCAACCACTACCGACCCCACACTCCTCTATTCTCCCACAGTGTTGTTCTGGTGAGACCATGGCAGTTGTCGCCTCACTCTCTCCCCAAACCCCCTATCTCTCTCTCTTCTCCCCTACACCTCTGTCTCCTCTCGTTGGTATCTCAGCGGTAAAACCAAGCAAAGCACCACCTCCATCCTGTAACTGGAGAGTGAGAATACCACAATGACTCTAAACAAGTCAACCATATTTCTAGTTTCGGTGAAGTGATGACAACCATGGTCAATTCGGATGGACTAAAAGTTGCCGAGGTAGAGCTCATTTTGTCATAAATGGATTTTTACAGATCTTCCCCCGTAAGTTTTCCTTTAATGTGATTGTTACATCATTCATTTCTGATTCTTTGTTTTCTTTAAACATATCATGAGACATGAAATGGATTTGGTTTATGGTACTCTTTTTTCAAGAAGATACAGTTTTTGTTGTATTTCTTGCTCTCAAATGTGATTATTGGGTTTTTTCCACATTCATATCTATCTTTCTATTTAATATCAATAATTTTGGATTCATACTTAGCCTGGCTGAGTGTTGTGGTAGTGTAACATCCCGAAAATTTCTAAGTTAAGATTCGAACAATTCATCGTTTGTGAATAAGATTGTACTGAGTGATTCTAAATTTTTTATGGTGTTAAGTTCACTAGATGTAATACCTTGGATTTCAAAAAAGAACTAAAGAGAAATTCGTTTAACTCACCCATCAATTTTTAGTTTTGGGTTAACTTCATTCGATCATATCTTTTAGCACATAAAGAGTTACGTGGCCCATGACATACCAAATTGAAGTTCTTTGAGTCCTCTTTCCAACGCCGCTAAGTTTGCTAAATTTCGAGCTTGGAGTAAAAAGTTATGCTCGTTTGAGTGAAGCCTCTTTATTTAAGACATCTCACTCATTTTAGAAAGGGGTATTTTGGTCTTTTTCTTTTCCCACTAGCCTTAGCACGTTTTTCCTCACCCAATCAAGGGTATAATCAGATTCTAAACTACTCTTTATCATTCCTAAACACTTAGAAAAATAAGAGAAGAGTTCAGGAGGAGAAAGAGCTAGGTTTTGAGCGTTCATCAAGATCCCTTCGATTTTTGCAAAGAACATTATTGATTCCAGGTATGTAGGGCTTCTCATAGTGATGGACTTGGTTTTCCTCACGCCATACATCTAATTCATTCATGAATTCATCCATGAAATTGTTATATTAAGAGATTCTTGATTAGTTCTTTAGTTTAGTTTCATTTTTTAACAATGGAGGTTTTGAGTTTTTTGGGTTGAGGATCTTGAGTATGAGTTGTGATTATTTAAAGGGATTGTATCAAATTTCTATGAATTCATGTTAGGTTTGAGAATCAAAAAGAGTTTAGAAGGAATCACTCAATTCTAGACGAATAAGGATCCTAAATTGAGAAGAAATAATTGTCAGTTTTCTAGGTAGGGGGATGGGGTGGTGCGCCATAATAGCGCCATGGCTGAACTTCAATAGTTCAGGGTGTGGCGTGCAATTCCAGTAGTACACTGATGCTTGACTTCTAAAGTTCAGGCCCTGGGTGACGCGCCAACAGTACGCCAGGGTTGGCCAGTCCTTTTTCTTTTCGTGCTTCTTTCGGAACGTGTTCCTTTGAATCGTGACTACGTTCTCTTATTTTTATTAGATCTTAAAGACCCAATTAATCCTTGAGAGATCCTACATGTCCTAATCACATGTCTTAACTTACATTCAAAACCAAAGTGAGTTGAAGAGAAATGTTCAAGAGTTTTTATTGAGTTGATTTTTAGTTCTTGATTTTCTGATCCATTTTGAAACTTTATTCCTAATTATTGAATTGCTATAATTTATGCATTGAGATCCTTGAGTTGATTCACTCATGTATATATGCAGCATGAAGCCTATTTCAAGTTATAAATCTTGAGAATCGTTTAAGGCCAATATTTGTGTTTTGAACTGAGTTTTTGAGGAAAGTTTAAAGAGATAGTTTCAGTAAAGTTTAAGGGAACTAAGTATTCCTAAATGTTTCATTTTTATATAAAGAAAGTTTGAGAACATAGAAACTTTCATTTCTAAATGAGTTTATGAGTTCACATATATTTTAGAGTAGTCACCTCTTTTAAGAGTGTATATTTATTGGGAGTAGTATTGAGCACCGATATGGGGATGAGTTCAGACAACTCACATTTCTCATAAACAATGTAGCCAACATGGGTAAATGATCATACTTTTTAGATGAATCCTTAGTGCCTTCGGGCGTAGCTTAGTGGATCCACTTAGTTGAGGTGTTCTATACCCCAGTAAGGTATATGACAGTTCTGGCAGTCCGAGTGAGACGTTGTATCATCACATAACTCATAGTGATGGTTGCCGGTTAGAGAATCTTTCAAATAAGAGTAAAGAGTGTTTTATAGTATTTTTATATACATTATTGAGTTGATGTGTTATTGATTAAGCTTTAAATGTAAATCTTTTGTTATTGTTTCGGTAAAGAGTTGAGTTGAGTACTTTTTCCAGTCTTGTCAATTCAGTTATCTATGTTTTTGGTTCTCCTTGTATGCTCGTACATTCAATGCATTAATGTCATTCGACCTGCATCTTATAATGATGCATATACAAGTGTTCAGGATCTTTAATAAGCGATTCGTTGAGATCATTTGGCATTCCAGTTAGATTTGGTGAGCCTCCTTGCATTCTGGAGGAAATCCCTTTTTTCCCTTTCAGTTTAGTATTTTTAGGGTGTTGTGGGTCTTGTCCCAACATTCATGTTGAACTATAGAGGCTTCGTAGATAGAACGAGTCGAGGTGACTCTCAGCATTTACTTTATTTTAGTTGTTTTACAAATTATAAGTATTGCTATGAAGTATTTTTTAGACTTAATGAGTTGAGTATTTGAGTTTATCGGATTTCATTATATTTTAAGCCTATTATTGCTTGATTTAGTTTTCCGCTTGTAGGCAGCAAGGATAAGGGTTCACTTGTGGATCAACAATGGTTTTCCAGTGCCCGCTACGTCCAGGGTGTAGGCTCGGGTCGTGACAAATTTGGTATCAGAGCACAGAGTTCAAGTGTACTAAGGTGTCTATGAAGCTGTGCCAGTAGGATCTTATTTATGGTTGTGAGGGCCCCACTTCTATAAATGAGGGACTACAGACATTTAAGAAATGTTTCCCTTCTTTCATACTCTAAATCGTGAAATAGAACTATGTCATGAGGAACTTAATCAAACTCGTTTCTCAGATCCATTCGACTACCCTCATACTCAAGGTGGTTGAAAAGAAGTCAGATCCTTATCGATGAGTAACTCTCAGCAAAAATCTTAAGAAAAGCATGAGACTGTAGAGGGGCTTGAGAAAAGTTTGTGATTGAGCTTAAGTGTTCTGATTCAAAAGAATGCACTCTTATTCATGTGAATCATGCGTTTGAGCTAAAAGCGATATATACTCCCAGACTCTTTTCTCTAAACTTTGTTTCAGGTGAGACCCTTATGAGGGAAGTGTGTTTTAGAATGTTTGGGTGGTACTTTTTTTCACCTGAAGAGATAGTATGAGTTGCAATGTTATGAATAGTAGTATTAAAAGTGCCCAAAGTTAGAAGAATTGCATGAATATAATGAAATCCGATAAACTCAAATACTCAACTCATTAAGTCTAAAAAATACTTAATAGCAATACTTATAATTTGTAAAACAACTAAAAGAAAGTAAATGCTGAGAGTCACCTCGACTCGTTCTATCTACAAAGCCTCTATAGTTCAACATGAATGTTGGGACAAGACCCACAACACCCTAAAAATACTAAACTGAAAGGGAAAAAAAGGATTTCCTCCATAATGCAAGGAGGCTCACCAAATCTAACTGGAATGCCAAATGATCTCAACGAATTGCTTATTAAAGATCCTGAACACTTGTATATGCATCATTATAAGAGGCAGGTCGAATGACATTAATGCATTGAATGTCCGAGCATACAAGGAGAACCAAAAACATAGATAACTGAACTGACAAGACTGGAAAAAGTACTCAACTCAACTCTTTAACGAAACAATAACAAAAGATTTACATTTAAAGCTTAATCAATAACACATCAACTCAATAATGTATATAAAAATACTATAAAACACTCTTTACTCTTATTTGAAAGATTCTCTAACCGACAATCATCACTATGAGTTATGTGATGATACAACGTCTCACTCAGACTTCCAGAACTGTCATATACCTTGCTGGGGTATAGAACGCCTCAACTAAGTGGATCCACTAAGCTACGCCTGAAGGCACTAAGGATTCATCTAAAAAGTATGATCATTTACCCATGTTGGCTACATTGTTTATGAGGAATGTCAGTTGTCTGACTCATCCCCATATTGGTGCTCAATACTACTCCCAATAAATATACACTCGTGCTCAAATTTATAAAACATGCTCTTTCTCTGGTTTGAGATAAATGCTTAAACTATCCTCTTAAAAGAGGTAACTGCTCTAAAATATATGTGAACTCATAAACTCATTTAGAAATGAAAGTTTCTATGTTCTCAAAATACTACTCTTTCTTTATATAAAAATGAAACATTTAGGAATACTTAGTTCCCTTAAACTTTACTGAAACTATCTTTTAAAACTTTCCTCAAAAACTCAGTTCAAAACACAAATATTGGCCTTAAACGATTCTCAAGATTTATAACTCGTGCACTGAGTAAGTTATTAATGAGGCAATCATGCACTGAGTACGTTATTAATAAGGAGTTTTCCCTTATGGGTAGACTGTGAAAGATGAGTTTGTGTAGATTTCATGGTAGAAGGTATAGTAAGGGTTACTATTATGGATGAGTTAGTATACTTTAACTTGAAGGGATTTTATGGCAATGTAACATTGTACTAGTAAAGGACAAGTATATGCGTTTAATAAAAGAGTAGAGTATTCATGAGGTGATAGATCTAATCTAGACTTATGATTTTTAAGGGAGAGCCAATGATATTCAGAGGGTTATAGAACTAATTAGGAAATGATGTATATTTAATGGGTAATAATATGTAAATTGTCAAAGGGAATGTGTCGGTAAATTGTAAGTATGTAGACTGAGAGATAAATATTAACTACTTGTCATAAAGTCTTAGTGGGCGAGTGTTTCTTAATTTTATCTAGTATTGATAAGTTATTATAGTATGTGAGAAATTGTATTGATAATTGTCTTTAGTACTACACACTAAGCTTGAATTTGAGATGAGTGTCGTGATAAAAATGATGGCAACATGAGGGTGATGATATTAGTTTTGAGATTTGATCTAGAAGATTTGACATAAAGTAGGTGAGGAATTAAAATGATAGTTGCAATGAATGTGAGTGGTACAAGTGTGGGATTCTGACTTTTAGATGAGAGCAATAAAGTAGGCTAAGTCATTAGAGTAACAAGAGCATTAAGAGGTGTACCTGAGATCGTATGTAGTCAAACGAGGTTCCAATTAAGTTAATGATTTTTTGCATGTGTGCCTAGATAGTATATTTGAGCTGTCAATGTGGAATAAACTGATGTTAGATTTATTTAATATCCTTTAGAGGTTGGTTTAAAGGATCATATATAACCAATGACGAGTCTCTGAAATATAGTCCAAGTTTCCTCTAGTTGGGTAGGTATGAACATAGAAAAACGATATTAACTATCACGACCCGATTTCTCGAGTCATGATGACACCTACTATAAACCCACCAGTAGGTAAGCCAACGTGTAACCCGGAATAACAAATAATAGGTCTGAGGGTAGAAACTAAACGAGATTAGGCAAAATTTAAGATAACAATATAAACAGGCGGAAGCAAACCAAAACATATATACAAATAAAGATCCCTCCCAAAACCTGGAAGTCACCAGTACAAAGCTACTAACAAATCGAGTACAAGTCCCAAAATTGGACCACAGAGACTGGACTGTCTCGAAAGGTAAAAGACAAGTCTATATATACAGAGGGAGACTGAAATAGTACAAAATGTCGTGTGCTCACCCCCGTCGCCGAATCAGACTACTCCAAACTGGATCAACGTTGGCCACTGGTGCTCGGACATGCATCACGAAACAGATGTAGAGCGTAGCATGAGTACCAAAACAACAAGTACCCAGTAGGCATCATAGGAACTTGAAAAGTAAAGGCAATATGAAAAGAAGGAATAACACAAACAGAGGTCAAGAACGGAAATCAAAGTAACAATGGAATGCACACGATTGTATAAAGAACTAACTAAAGTAATCTATAAGCTAACTACACCTAACTGGACCCCATAAGCCCAATTAAAAACCCGAACGGACCCCCATAAGCCCGACGAGTACACAAAATAACTATAACTAAAAAGAATTGCATATGAGAACCCAAGAACGAAGAACATCGAACCAGAACCTCAACCCCAATTAGTATAATCTGACAGTACGGAGACCGGACCTCGAACCAGATGCTCACTAGAAGTACCCAAGTAACCAATCATAAGTATCAAGTAACTGAGGTCGGACCTCTAACTGGATGATCTATATAACTACATGGGCGATAGAGGCCGAACCTTAAACCGGATGCTCTATATAAGTATCTGGGCGATAGAGGCCGGACCTTAAACCGGATGCTCTATATAAGTATCTGGGTGATAGAGACCGAACCTTAAACTGGATGCTCTATATAAGTATCTGGGCGATAGAGGCCGGACCTTAAACCGGATGCTCAATATAAGTATCTGGGCGATAGAGGCCAGACCTTAAACTGGATGCTCTTCAAAAATATCAATGAGGTCGAGGCTGGAGCTCGAATTTGGATACTCGACAAAGGTGCCAATGTAGCTGCTGAAAGAGTTCCAATCGATCCAGGAACGCCGTCCTCACTTAGCCAATCAATGTAAGTCCGTAGAATCGAATCGAAAACCAACTTCAAATCACGGAGCGGAACCCAGTGTTGCCGACGTAACTCGTGAAGCCATAGTATCGGAGAAACAAGGATAACTATCATCGGAGCAAGCGTATTGCCTAGCTAAAGCCCAAACTATCAGACTCAAGTCTGCTACACCAGTCTACAAAGATCTAAGCCGGCCGAGCAACGTCGGGGTAAAATTAAGGCCTATCAGTTCCAAATCATGTATTTCTAAGGCAAGCCCTAGTCAAACCTAAACTAAGGCCCAACATGCTTTAGATAAAGAGTAATCAAGCATACAAGTACTCCACATAGAAAGGAGGGTCAAGTAGTAACACATAGCATGCTCACAGTTACCCGGTAATTCCCGAAATAGGCCGAAAACATGATTTCTAAAAATCTATGCACGATTCAATAACTACCAACCCAAATTCCAACTAATCAACATGCATTCAGACTCTCAAGCTCAATCTAAAAGAGGGAAGTCGTAGCCTACCTGTAGGCCGATCACGCGCGCTTCAAAATCACTCCTTCGGAGTTTTTCCTTTCCAAACGGCCTCGAAATGCTGCCACACTATCAAAAATAGAGTCACAACGTTATTAAGGTCGTTTAGACACTAAAATTTCAAGAAACGGAGACAGGCCAATTTCAGGGTCAAAACGGAGAAAGTGGGACCCACGTTGAAAATTCTGGAATTAACCACAAAAGTAGGTCCTAATCAGTTCTCCGAGATCATGTCCCAAGATGGGACACAATTTGGGGATCGGGAACATCACAATATCAACATGCAACCAAAACCCGAATTTTTTCAAGAACTAGAAATGGGACAGCAGCTGAATCAGTAAATTTACGAGAAACGGGAGGTCTACAGTGAATTTTGACAACACCGCGATGTTCTCCTTGAAAAACCACTCAAGATAGCCTCAAGAATCACTGAAATCGGACCTAAAATGGCTGAGAAAGCAAGTCTCAAAAATTCCAAAATCAAGCTCACAAAAAGGGATTGTGGCAGCAGGTATTTTACGAAATTTACCTCAAACGGGGACCCCAAATCAGTTTTCGAGCTCACCAACGTGTTCCTTGCGAAAAAACCTACACGATGAACCTTTGAATCACTGAATTTGGACTTGAAATGAGAGAGTTAAGCCCTTTTAAAGTTTTAGAACAAATGCTGAATTTTCTGCAGAAATACACCAGATTTTCAGCATTTTTCGGAAACTTAAAAACTCCAATGGGGTGCTCCGAACTCGTTCAGAACCCCGTGCACACAAACGAGATATGCAAATATACCAAAATTGATATATCGGACTCAATGGCACAGTCGAAATTTCCATTAGAAGTCATCTCAACTGAAAGTGGGTCTCACACCCAAATGTCATTTTTACCCAATTCCACAACGGGCCTCGGGATTAGATCGGAAGCCTCGGGAAGTGAACGAAAGGTAGTTCTAGACCAAACTCGACACTCCGAAACTAACCGCGCTAACGAAATTTTTATCCGAGTGCATTTTTCAAGAATGTTGACCAAAGTCAACCTTAGGTCAAATTTCAAAGGCAAAAACGCCTAATGGTCCAAACTCGCACCGAAAGCCTCGATACTCATGCCAACCATGCTATTAGCCTAATTTGGCCATTCCGGAGCTGATGGAACCGTCAGAATTACATTTTGAGGTCGTTTACTTGACGAACTGACTAAAAGTCACTATTCAAGCTTCAAGGCCTGTAAAACATGAAAAGCTGCACAAAATCCAAACGAACAACCAGGCGACTGAACTGTCAGTGACAGCAAGTCATAAATGACTTGGGGTTGCTATAGAAACGTTCTAAACGATGAAAAGGAGGCATTAAGCAAAAATGACCTGGAGGGTCATTACATTAACAGACTAAGAAAGAGAAGTCAAACTATTAAGAGTGAGACTAAGCGGCTTTATAAACCATTGAGAAGAGGTTACGGGAAGCATCTGAGAAAGAAGTCTTAGAAAGAATCTTGGTACCTGCATATGGAGAGTTCAGTAGCCATGAGATAAGCCTTTCTCGAGTATTACAGTAATGCGAATGTAGACCAGTTTTAAGATGATGGAATAGATCCATAGTTATAAAGTGTCAGATTCAGACCTAAGTGGGAGATGACAATATAAGAAACCGAGTCAAGTGTGGAGAATCACATAACAATGTGTTCAGAAAGAGTTTTAGAGATATATCAATCCATTCATAGTCTTACGTATTCCTCAAAGTTCACTCATTCCATTATCTTATTGATGTTTCTAATATCAAAATTTTGTCTATGACCTATGCTCATACACTTCAAAGAGATTCACATCTATGTTCAGTTTCCGAATGAGGGGCAAAAACTTTAGCCCATTGATCTTAATCTTACTCTACAATGTTATGGATATCAGCCTCATGATATGAACTTATTCATACAAGCGCTCATGTCTAATAGTACGCTCAGTCTCGCAAAATTCATGATTTGATCTTAATGGCTAGCAACATAATGTTATGTCATGCATATTCTTATATATGAGCTCTTGAATGAATCGTGCGTATGGTCTTCCGCCCTAAAGATCTTTCAGTGGTCCTTTTTAGCTAAAGAGGGATGTGTACAATAGTATTTTAGTGATGATATGAGGAGAATGTTGATGTTTCTTATGTTTGTTGTATTAGGGTGTAAATGAGGTTTTACTATGAGTAATAGTTAGGAGAGAGTGGTTAGTTCCTGATAGTAACGCATGACAAGAGGAGGAGGAAGTCTTGGGAGGATTGGTTAGTAGGATTCCATGGATTAACTATACTATTAGGCTTGAATGTGGTGTTGTTACATGTGGCTGAGTACATGATGTATTATATGCCTCTTGACTAGGACTCAAAGTTTTGTTCAATGTAGTGGTAAGGATTAGTTTTCTTAGGATGAGATTTCTTAATGAGGTATAAAACTTGAATCTTTTGGTTTAGATTAGTATAAACATTGCATTTCTAGCACCTTATTATTTAGATATCAGGCTTGAACACAATAAGAGCAAACAATTTGACTCAAACGTTTGTAAGAGTAGTCATATACTTTAGTGTGAGCTATGAGTTGCACCTAATGGAGTGCATTAATCAGAAAGGTGAGCATAGTAGAGGATTGTTGCTAAGCTTAAAAGCTACCAGTCATGTCACTCAAAGCATAGTATTATTAGTTTTATGTCACGCCCATATATCTTTGCTTCATGTCAAATAGCTTCAGATAAAGCGTGACAATGTTCAAATTCATATCGTTTTTTATTTATGGACATAGACAGTTCAAAACTCTTAGTAGGAATCAATTCCGCCTATGTAAGTAGGCAATTTCAGAAGTCAAAAAGATAGAAAAAGGAACCCTTTTCCATTCTTAGTCCAGTCGTCATTAGAGGACGAATAGTCCCAAGGGGGAGATATTGTAACATCCCAAAAATTTCTAAGTTAAGACTCCAACCATCCTTCGTTTGTGAATAAGATTATACTGAGTGATTCTAATTTTTTTAGGTGTTAAGGTCACTAGATGTAACACCTCGGATTTCAAAAAGAGCTAATGAGAAATTCGTTCAAGTCACCCATCAACTTTTAGTTTTGGGTCAATTTGAATCGACCATATCTTTTAGAACATAAAGAGTTACGTGGCTCGTAACCTACCAAATTGAAAGTCTTTGAGTCCTTTTTCCAACGCCACCAAGTTTGCTAAATTTAAAGCCCGGAGTAAAAAGTCATGCCCGTTTGAGTGAAGTCTCTCTACTTAAGGCATCTCACTCGTTTTAGAAAGGGGTATTTTGGTGTTTTCCTTTTCCCACTAGGTTTAGCATGTTTTTCCTCACCCAATAAAGGATCTATTCAGATTCTAAAACACTCTTCGTCATTCCTCAACACTTAGAAAAATAAGAGAAGAGTTCAAGAGGAGAAAGAGCTAGGTTCTGAGTGTTCGTCAAGATCCCGCCAATTTTCGCCAAGAACATTGTTCTTTCTAGGTATGTAAGGCTTCTCATAGTGATAGAATTGTTCGTCGTCACTCCATACATCTGATTCATTCATGAATTCGTCTATGCAATCATTATATTAAGAGATTCTTGAGTAGTTCTTTAGTTTAGTTTCATTATTTAACAATGTAGGTTTTGAGTTTCTTGGGTTGAGGATCTTGAGTATGAGTTGTGATTATTGAAAGGGAATGTATGAAATTCCTATGAATTCTTGTTGGGTTTGAGAATCAAGAAGAGTTTAAAAGGAATCACTAAATTCTATATAAGTTAGGACCCTACATTGAGAAGAAATATTCATCGGTTTTTTGGGTAGGGGGCTAGGGCAGCGCGCTATGATAGCGCCAAGGCTGAACTTCAGTAGTTCACGGCCTGGCTTGACTCGCCAGCAGTGCGCCAAGTCTTGACTTCGAAAGTTCAGGTCATGGGGTGACGTGCCAACATTACACATGGGTCTCCCAATCCTTTTTCTTTCTGTGCTTCTTTCCGAACGTGTTCCTTTGAATCATGACTAAGATCTCTTATTTTTATTAAATCCTAAAGGCTCCATTAATTCGTGAGAGATTCTTCATGTCCTAATCACATGTCTTAATTTACATTCCAAACTAAAATGAGTTTAAGAGAAAAGTTCAAGAATTCTTATTGAGTTGATTTTGAGTTCGTGAGTTCTTGGTTCTTTTTGAAACTCTATTCCTAATTATTGAATCAGTATACGTTATGCATTGAGATCCTTGGGTTGATTCTTTCATGTCTATATTTCAACATGAACCCTATTTTGAGTTATAAATCATGAGAATTTATAAAGCCAACTGTTGTGTTTTGAACTTAGTTTTTAAGGAAAGTTTAAAGAGACAGTTTGAGTAAAGTTTAAGGGTGTGTTTGGTATGAAGGAAAAATGTTTTCCATTTTTCTCATGTTTGGTTGGGTTAAATGTTTTGGAAAATGTTTTTCAAATCAACTCATTTTCCTCAAATTTAACGAAAATGACTTCCCTTCAAAACTTAAGGAAAACATTTTCCAAAACTCTCTTCCACCTTCAAATTACAATTTTTTTTGTTGAAAAAATTAATTTATTTTGTCCCTACCCTCAAATCAGCCTCCAACCCCCCCCCCCCCAAAAGAATATATATTTAAAGCTTGTTTTTAACTTTATTTGTTTTAATCCCATCCTCACCCCTACCCCAGTCCCCTACGACCATCCCCCAAAAAAAATAATATTAAAAGTTTTTAAAAAATATTTCTAATTTA
>JAJOOR010048090.1:0-10699 GCA_036250505.1 Solanum acaule
ATAAAGCTGAACAATATATATATATATATATATATATATATATATATATATATATACACAACTGAACAAGGAAATAATAACAATGATATAATCTGAAATGATGTAAATACTAAAATATACAGAATACTGAGCTACTGAATGCAATGACCAAGTACATAACATGTTGGGATTGAATACTGAACTATAACTGATAACCTAGTCAATACACTAGAATCTGACTGTGGGACCTACTATTAACCAACATAAAACCATGAGAGCTAATCGTGGAGTCCGATGCATCGCCCAATCGAGAGGACCCAATATACCTTTCCAAAGGTATAAAGGCATGAGTGGCATGATTACTAAATATGTTTCCCACAGAGGGGACTTATCCTACGGGGGCACGTAGTTTTGGACTATGAGGGTGACTGACCCTAGTCCACTCGGTATTAAGCCTACTCTTAACTGATTATGTAAGTAACACATTATAACTGAATTTGTGTAATACTGAATAGCTCAAAATATTGACATGCTAACTGAAAATGCAACATTAATGTACTAATAATGAAACATTCTTACCTGGAGCATGGATTACTGTTTAAACTGACCTAGCAAGTGTAATTCATGAACTAAAAGAATCTACACAACTAGGGTTCTGAGTTTCATGCAAGAACTAAGCAACAATTCCTCAAAAACATGATAATCTGATTTGGATTAGTCTAACAGTTGAATCACAACAATAATCTGAAGTTCTAGAAACCCTTGGTCTAAACATGATATAGAGAATCAAGAATCTAACTAAATTCTAGGGACCTAATGGGTGAAAGGAACTCACTAGTGAATTCCAACATACCTGGTGACGAATTTCATAGAGAAATCTTTAGATTTCGAGGCTGGAATTGGAGGAAACCTTGTTGCGTTCTTGGAGAAGGTTGGTCAACTTTTCTTCTCCTTATTGTTCAACTTGGATGAATTTTGGAGAATGACTTGACTAGGGTAAGTTCTAATTAAGTTACTAGGTTAAAACTGATTAAAATGATGTAGTTTAGGTGTCCAACGCATAGGGAAAAGACCAAACGACATATGACTTAAAAGTTGTCGGGGCCAACCGACGGACCTGAGCGACGGATCGTCGACTAACCTACAGTCCGTCCTGTCAACTGTCATTTGGATTTCAGAGAAGGGATTCTGGGGGTCTTGATCCATGGACCAGGACCACGGCCCATGGTCTGACCAACGGTCCGTATGTCCGGCCATTGGTCGACCCTTAGAATAATTTTCTGGGTTTTCTGGGAAGAGGTTGCAGGTGGCCAACCACGGACTCCACCTATGTTCCGTGGGTAGTTCCCGTTGGTGGCACCTGCAACTTCTGATTTTCTGCAATCTTGTCTTAATTCTAGCATACGAGGTGTTACATTATCTCCCCCTTGGGAACATTCATCCTCGAATAAATACTAAACTAGCTGAATATGGAGGGAAAGAGCTGCAAACCCTACCACTATATACTAGAAACTGAAATCTGAATAAACTAAGTTCCAAGGACATGCAAATATGCTGAAATGCAAGTATGACTGAAGGAACATGATACTAAGACTGAATATATGCATGAGTAACTGAAAGACTGGAGAGGAACTATTACCTCAAGCTGGAATGGAATCGAAAGGAAAGAGATGAGGATACTTGGCCTTCATGGCTGCTTGTGCTTCCTAAGTAGCTCCCTCTAAAGACTAACTCTTCCACAAAACCTTACCTGAAACGACTTATTTGTTTCTCAACCTTCGAACCTGATGATCAAGAATCTCAACTGGCACATCCTCATAAGTGAGACTATCTTTCACATCCACACTTTCAAATAGTACTATGGATGTTGTATCACTCACACACTTCTTTAATAACGAAATGTGAAAAACCAGATGCACTGCTGCTAGTTCTGCTAGCAACTCTAACTCATAAGACACTTTACCAATTCTTTTCAAAATCCTGTAAGGGCCTACATATCTAGGACTACGCTTTCCTTTCTTGGCAATCTCATGACCCCCTTCATAGGTGAGACTTTCAGGAAAACCCAATCATCAATTTGGAACTCCAAGTCCCTTCTCCTTACATATGCATAGGACTTCTGGAGACTCTAGGCTGTCTTATGTCTATCTCTGATGAGCTGAACTTTTTCCATAACATCATGAACCGAATCTGGCCCTATCAAGGATGCTTCACCTACTTCAAACCAACCAACTGGAGATCTATATCTACGCCCACACAATGCCTCATAAGGGGCCATATGAATGTTGGAATGGTAGCTATTATTGTAGGTGAACTTTATAAGAAGAAGGTGATCATCCCAACTATCCTTAAAGTCGATCACGCAAGCTCTCAACATGTCCTCTATGGTATGAATGGTGCGCTCTGCCTGACCATCCGTTTATGGATGAAATGTTATGCTGAGATTTACCTGAGTACCCAAACCTTTCTGAAATGACTTCCAGAAATGAGAGGTAAACTGAGGACCTCTATCTGAGATGATAGAAAAAGGAACCCCATGCAACCTGACTATCTCATTGATGTAAAGCGTGGCATAGTCCTCCGTCAAATCTGTAGTCTTGACAACCAAGAAATGAGAGGACTTAGTAACTTTGTCTACTACCACCCAAATGAAGTCATGATGTCTACGAGTGCGAGGTAAACCTGTAATGAAGTTCATGTTTATCACTTCCCACTTCCATGTAGGAATGTTAATCTCTTGAGTACTACATCCTTGTCTCTGATGTTCTACCTTCACCTACTGACAATTAGGGCACTTAGCCACAAAAATTTGCTATATCCCTTTTCGTACCATTCCACCAAAAGACTTCCCGCAGATTACGGTACATCTTAATGGCACCTGGATGAATAGAATACCTAGAGTTATGGGATTCTGTAAGGATCTGTTGTCTCAACTCACCCACCTTAGGAGCACATAAATGACCCTAAAAGTGAAGCACACCATCTCCCCCTTGGAAGAAAACCTCGACTTTCTGTTGATGAACTGCACCCTTCAGTTGAAGCAATATAGGATCATTGTCTTGTTTTTCCTTAACCTCCGCTACCAATAAAGATTCTGACCCATTCTGAACTATCACATAATCTCCTGGTATGTTCATAAGGCAAACTCCTAAGCGAGCGAGCATGTTAACATCTTTCGCTAGTTCTTTCCTTTCTAACTCAACATGTGCTACACTACCCATAGATAGTGTACTAAGAGCATTTGCTACTACATTGTCCTTACCAGGATGGTAAATCACATTCATATCATAGTCCTTGAGGAACTCAAGCCATCTCCTCTGGCAAAAGTTTTAACTATTTCTGGGTGAACACATACTGAAGGCTCTTATGGTTTGTGAGCACATCTACGTGAACACCATACAAGTAATGTCTCCAAATCTTAAGGGAAAATACTACGGCAGCAAGCTCGAGGTCATGAGTCAGATAGTTCTTCTCATGCACCTTAATCTGTCTAGAAGCATATGATATAACCTTACCTCACTGCATCAACGCACAACCTAGGCCGACTATGTATGCATCACAATAGATCACATAACCATCTGAACCCTCTGATAGAGTCAAAACAGGAGTTGTAGTCAACCTAGTTTTCAGTTCGAGAAGCTTTTCTCACAATCATCTGACCATTGGAACTTAAACTTTTTCTGAGTCAACTTAGTCAATGGAGAAGCTATGGATGAAAATCTTTCCATGAACCTTCTGTAATAACCAGCCAAACCCAAGAAACTTCTAATATATGTAGGAGAGGTAGGTCTGGGCCATTGTTTCACTGCCTCTATTTTCTGAGAATCCACTCGGATCCCTTCACTAGCATTAGTTAGTCCAAATGACATAACTACAAATTCATAATGACCATACCAAGTTTTGAAGGTTGTTTTCAAAATGTCACTATCTCTGACTCTGAGCTGATGATAACCAGATCTGAGGTCTATCTTCGAGAAATGACTAGCACACTGAAGTTGGTCGAACAATTCATCAATCTTGGGGATAGGGTACTTATTCTTGATTGTGACCTTGTTCAACTGCTGATAGTCAATGCACATCCTAAGAGAACCATCTTTCTTTTTCATGAACAACACGGGTGCACCCCATGAGGAAATACTAGGTCTGATGAAGCCCTTTATCCAGAAGGTCTTTCAACTGCTCTTTTAATTCCTTAAGCTTAGTTGGAGCCATTATGTAAGGAGGAATAGAAATAGGCTAGTTATTTGGGAGGAGATTAATTTTGAAGTCAATTTCCCTTTCGGAAGGAACTCCGAGAAAATCTTCTTGAAACACTTCTGGAAACTCATTAACTACTGGAACTGATTCAAGTGTTGGGGTTTCAGAGCTTCAATCCTTAACCCAAACTAGATGATAGAGATAACCCTTAGAGATCATCATTCTGGCCTTAAGGTAAGAAATGAATCGACCCATGGGCACTGAGCTACTACCCTTCCATTCTAAGATTGGCTCGTCTAGAAACCGAAAATGAACGATCCTAGTTCTACAATCGACTGAGGCATAACAGGAATGTAACCAATCCATGCCTAGAATGCTATCGAAGTCTACTATTTCTAACTCTACAAGATCAGCTGAGGTGACTTTCTCAGAGACTATGATAGGGTAATTTCTATATACCCGTCTAGATATAACTGGGTCACCGACTAGAGTAGAGACTGAGAAGGGTTCGGAGAAAGTTTTTTGACTGACACTGAAGTTTACTGCTATTTAAGGAGTTACAAAGGAAAGATTAGCCCCTGGATCTAACAAAGCATAAACATCTAAATGAAAGATTCGCAACGTACCATTAACCACATCAGGACAATCTTCCTGATGTTGGCGAGCCTGGAGAGCATACAACCTATTTTGGCATTGACCGCCACCTATACCAGTTTAAGTACCCTGCTGAGTTAGGCGACCTGCTAGTGCTACTGAAGTTGTAGACTGAGCCCTACCATTTTACCTCCCTGTTTAGAAGAAGAGGAATCCCTCAACCAGTAACTAGTCTGACCACACCCAAAACATCCATATTTTCCTGCAAGACACTTGCTCGGATGGATCTTACCACACTTTGGACATGTTGGGTAGGTTCTGGTAACTGAAACACTCCCCTGAGACTTAGAGCCTAATGCCTTACCTTTCTGATCCTGTTGAAACCTCGAGGATGGAACACTATCAGATGAAGGGGCTGGGGCTGAAGACCTTTGCTCAAACTGCGAGCGATTTCCACCACCCAATTTCTAATGAGAATACTCATAGTTGCATATCCTAGCCTTTTTGTTATCCTTAGCCTATTCCGTAAGTTTATCTATTTCAACCTGCTAAGCATGAGTCATGAGCCTAGAGATGTTCATATCTTCCAACAACAGAGTCTTTCTCCACTCTGTTCTCACCAAGTCAAATACCCCTGATAGAAATTTACTCATCTGCGCCCTGAGATCAGTAACTATATGTGGAGCATACCTGGAGAGTTGGGTGAACTTGAGTCCATACTCTTGGACCGACATAGAACCTTGTCTCAAATTCATGAATTTTTGAGCCTTCGGCTCCCTCAACTCTCTTGGGAAGAACCTTTCCAGAAAAGCTCCGATAAAACACTCTTATGTCACAGGAGTGGCATACTCACCCCTATTTTCCGCCCACTGCGTGAACCAAATGTGAGTCACATCCTTAAGCTGGTAAGACGCCAACTCTACCCTATCGTTCCCAATTACTTGCATCACTCCAAATATCTTCTTGACCTCATCAATAAAGTTCTAGGGATCCTCACCAACTTGCGACCCTTGAAACTCAGGTGAGTTCATCGTAACAAAATCACGGACCCTAGCTTTCACTGATCCACCACTAGCATTTGCAGGAACTGGAACCTGCTGATTATTCTAGTTAGCTACACTCTGGGCCAAAAGTTGAATGGCATTCCAAAATTTTGCATTCAAAACTTCTTGATCTGGGACTAGAGGAATTGCATTAGCATTTCTTGGTTAAGCTCTACGAGGAGCCATGATCTGAAAACACATAACGTCGAGTTAGAAAGAACATCATACCCACGCATGATAAAAATATCAAGAAAGTGAAGTTTTTCCTAAAACACTTCGTAGCCTCCCCCTCATAGGTGTGGCGCTCTTCACACTCAATAAAGGGACCATACTAAGTGTAGCTTTTTAGACATCCTAGGACTCTTGAACCTAGTGCTATGATACCAAGTTTGTCACGCCCCGAGGCTACCCCCTTGACGTAACACAAGTGATCCCAAGCTAACCCTGCTAGCATATCATAAGCATACTTATAGATTTGCTGAAAAATAGAAATATTGTACGGAAGATTAAAACATGACATATAGGGAAATAATGGGGAATACCCATTCTAAGTTTTGATATATAAAACTGATAGTTCAATAACAAGTAAAAGATCAAACTCAAACTAAAACTGAATATAACTATGTCTGAATAAAAGCCTCTAACTTACTAGAGATGTTGGGACATGCCCCCAACTAACTTCTACCAAAACTGAAATTAAAAGACTGAATGTAAAAAGGAAACATGTATGAGGTACTCGAAGAATGAGGACTCACCACTGATGTTGCTGAACTGGAAATCGGGAACTGATCTATGCCTGATCTGAATGCTGAGGACCTGAACCTACATCATGGGAAGATGCAGCGAAGAGTATGCGTCTGTACTTGAAAGGTATTGAGCATGCAGGATAGGATAAAGTTGAAAAATATATACATATACAAAACTGAACAAAGCAATAAGAACCTTGATATAATCTGAATATGATGTAAATACTGAAATATACAGAATACTGAGCTACTGAATGCAATGACCAAGTACATAACATTCTGGGACTGAATACTGAACTATAACTGATAACCTGGTCAATGCACTAGAATTTGACTGTCGGAGCTACTATTAACTGAAATAAAACCACAAGAACTATCTGTCGAGTCCGATGTATCACCCCATCACAGAGGTCCCAATATACCTTTCCAGGGGTATAAAGGCATGACTGGCGTGATGTGCATTGACTTGGATGAATTTTGGAGAATGACTTGACTAGGGTAAGTTCTAATTAAGTTACTAGGCTAAAACTGACTAAAACGACGTAGTTTAGACATAGTTTAGGTGACCAAGGCATAGCGAAAAGACCAAACGACTCCTGACTTAAAAGTTATCGGGGGAAACCCACGGACCATAGACTGACCTACGGTCCATCCTGTCAACCGTCATTTCGCTTTCCAAGAGGGAGTTCTGGGGTCTCGATCCATGGACCAGGACCACGGCTCGTGGTCTGAACTACGGTCTGTAGGTCCGGCCGTGGGTCGACCTTTACACTAATTTTCTGGGTTTTCTGGAAGGGGGTTGCAGGTGGACAACCACGGACCCCACCTACGGTCCGTGGATGGTGCCCGTTGGTGGCACCTGCAACTTCTGATTTTCTGCAATCTGGTCTTTCTAGCATACGGGGTGTTACAAAAGTGATTGTAAAAGACTTCTCAAAATAGGATTCATGCCGAATTATGGGCACGAACAACTCCACTCAAGGGCCTTCATGGGTAACACGTAATAGTCCCATTACTAGTAATATAATCTCAAAGGGATTAGGAACTCAATACTCAAGACTTAGAATTTGAAGATACTGCTCCTCTCAAAGATACTCAACTCATGAAGTTCATGTGGAATTTATGGGCATGAACGACTCGACTCAAGGGTCTACATAACAATACGGAACTCATGTACATAACTCTTCTCATTCTCATACTTACTTCCTCAAAACTTAGCTCAAATCGATAGTTGATCTCAAAGGATTCAAGATTTAACTCAAAGACTTTCTTGAATTTTTCTCTTAACTCTTTCTTGAATTTGAATTATGAATTCAAGTCTTATGATTCAAGATATGAAGGATCTCGATGATAATGTAGACAGATGAATATATTCTCCTCATTCTCATAATCACTTACTTGAGTTCTTAAACAAGTTATTAGTAATTGTAGAAGACTCCTCAAAATGACTCAAAGCGACTTTCTCAAAATATTCGAAAGAACTCTCAAGACTTGACTCTTAACTCTACCATAAATTTTACTTATGAATTCAAAGTTTTGATTCATGTTATGAATGATTTCTAGGTGTTTAGAAGTAGTTTAGAGTGTTTAGAATCAATAGGGATGGAAGGAACCCTTTCAGAGAACTCAGACAGCCAAAACGACGGAGAAGGGGTGGGGGGTGGGGCGGCTCGCCAGCCCATTCCCAGAAAACCCCGACACATTTCTTTGCTCGTTTTCTCACCCTAGGTCACCTAGATTTTTAATGGTTTCTTCCCCCACTCACTTATATTCGAATACCCAACCTATGTATACACTATATACTCAAAAC
The DNA here is from genome assembly GCA_036250505.1 of Solanum acaule. Taxonomy (NCBI): domain Eukaryota; kingdom Viridiplantae; phylum Streptophyta; class Magnoliopsida; order Solanales; family Solanaceae; genus Solanum; species Solanum acaule. The sequence goes on from JAJOOR010048090.1 coordinate 8,370, forward strand.
AACCCTCAAATCACTAACTTGCATCTCAAGAATTCCTCAAAACCTCAACAAAACAAGATATAGAATGAACTTCAAGAACACTTATCAAAAACACATCAAGAACTTAAATTGCTCAATATTTATGGACAGATTCGCAAAAGAAACTCATGATTGGCGTGTGGGTGAATAAACCAAAGACTATGGAAGCTTACATACCTCAAAGAACTAGGTTCTTGGCGAAGTCTTTCATTTGTTGAACGAATGCTTGGAACTTTGTACTTTTTCTCCTCTTTTTTCTTCTTGAACTCTCTTCTAAAACCCTAAGCGTATTGGATTTATGAAAACTTACCCAAATCATATTTTTCCCCAAAATATTACTAAAATTCCTTTTAAGCTAGTTGGGTAAGGAAAAGACCAAAGTACCCCTCATATTTTTGGGTAACTTTCCTTAAATGGACAGCCTGACTTCAACAGGACATATATCCATCATACAAGCTCAAAAATAAGCAAACTCAGTGGTGTTTAAAAGTGGATTAAGAGATCTTTCATTTGATATCTTATGGGTCTCCTAATTCATCATATGCTTAAAGTTATGACCGTTTGAAGTTGACCCAAAACTTAGAAAAACCTAGGAATGACTTGAATGAACTCTCTTTAGTTCTTTCTGGAACTCAAGGTGTTTCATCTAATGACCTTAACACTTAAGAAATTTTAAATTCCTCGGTAAATTCCTACCCACACCGAAGGATAGTTCGAGTCTTAGCACAAAAAATTTCTGGGGTGTTACAATATCTCCCCCTTGGGATCATTCGTCCTTGAATGATGGCTGGACTAGGTATGGAACAGGGTTACTCTTATCATCTCTGCCATACCAACTAGAATTAGCCCGCATTACTATTCAAAACTAACTAAAGGCTCTCATTTAGCTATTTCTCATAGCGAAACCTCATCCTCTTCTTCCTTCTCATTTATAACCTTGGATGGAATAAACACACTATCATTATCACGATAGGATCCTTAACCTTCTCTTTCTATAATCACTCCATTACTAAAAGGACCTCTGAAAAGATATCTCCCATACTTTTTGGAACTCAGTACTATCTTATTCTCGAACACTTGGCTTGATTTCTCATCTTGTCATCTTCCCCTTAGGTCTAAAGCTTACACTTGAAAGCTATGGACCTATTTCATCCTCTCTAACTGGTCTACATCATCTTTTACTCTAACACTCGGGAGATGCTTATCTCATGACTACTGAACTCTCCATAAGCATGTACTAAGACCTCTTTCTAAGGTGTTTCTCTTAACCTTTTTTTATTACATACCCTCTCGGTACACCTTTTAATGCTCTTGTTACTCGTGTGACTTAGCCACACTTCACTGTCCTTATCTAGAGGTTAGGGTCTCTCACTTGTACTACTCCTATTTATTGCAGCTAATCACCTCAATTCCTTACCTACTCTATGTCAAGTCTTCTAGATCAAATCTCAAGACTAACATCATCACCCTCATGTTGCCATTCTTTTGATCATGACACTCGTCTCAAATTCAAGGTTAATGTTTATTACTAAACCCGAATATCAATATGATTGCTCGCCTACTATACTAACTCATCACTTCTATGCAGAAATTAGGAAACACTCGTCTAGTAGGACCTTATGACAAGTAGTCAATCCTTAACTCTTAGTTTCCATACTCACAAATTACCATCATATTCGACTTCGCAACTTAAGTACTACTTACTCACTCACTGCATATTATCTCTCAATAGTTCTATCATCCTCTAAATACCATGGGGTTTCCCATTCAAAATTCAGAAGCCTAGCTTAGATCTATCACCTCATGAATACTCATGTTCTTCTATTCAACACTTACGCTTGGTCATTACCTACACAATGACACTTCATTACAAACTCATTTTTAGCTACAACACACTCTACCTCCTATGATGAAACATTCACAACTCATCACTCCTTAGTCTACCCATAAGGGAAAACTCTTCATTAATAACTTACTAGGTGCATGACTATAGTAACATAGTTTGTCGATACACCATCTCCCTTAATTAGATTACTAAACCTCTGCATACTTTCCTCCAACTCTGGGCACTTTCACTTTTACTGCTCATGATCTTGTAATTCATGCTATCTTTTTGGGTGAAAGTATTACTCAAGCTCTAAACATACCATCCTCTTAAAGGTCTCAACTGAATAAGGTTTATGGAATAGTGTACAACTCGCTTTTAGCTCAAACGCACGATTCATATAAACATGAGTGCATTCCTCTTAAACTCAACACTTAACTCACTCATGGGCTTCTCTCAAACCCCTCTGGAGTCTCATGACTTCCTC